>SKCR01041341.1:0-177971 GCA_019454045.1 Zanthoxylum bungeanum | reverse complement strand
CCAAATTTTGGCCCAATAGGTGGTAGAAATACTAGCCTATGTCCTTATTTATTTTCTAGAAAATGCTAGGACTTTTAAGGATTAATTAAAGAAACAAAAATCAAGAAAATAAAAACCATTATTTTTCCTTCTCTCTCTCTCTCGACCAAACCTTAGAAGCAACAAGGGAGTTGACACGAATCCAGTCACTCAAGGAATATTAGATGTCACGGCCAGTAACATGGTAGAGCCTTTGCAAGTTCCAACAGGGCCAATCATACGCTAGAAAGCTAAGAGATTAGAGACGTAATGGCAGGACTAACACAAAATGCCATGGCCGAGTGCGATAGATAACCCCATGGAATATTGACGTCACATGAGGGCTTCAATGGAGTGGGTCCAAAGCTATTTCACGTGGCCCAAGTCATTTTAGAAGACGCGCAATAGCCGATTTTGAAGATAGAAGCATTTTTGAAGAATTTGGCCATTTTATACCTTATATGTAATTCGGCCAAATGGACTTGTATTTTGACCTTTTTCTTGACATGTTGACTCTAGTTAGGCTATTTGTAACTTATTTAACTAGATCATTTGGGTAAAATTGGATTAGAACTAAGTTAGTTAGTTAAAGGACCTATTAGACATTCTTTAGAAAAGATGCCCATTTTGTTGACTTTTTGTTTTTGATCTTTTTGCCACTTACATAAAGATCTTGGAGAGGATATTTGTAATATTTAGTAAATGACTACTTAGGGCTTTAGCTTTATGTAGCTATTGGGTAGTTTTAGGACATTTTGGTCTTTTTACCTTTTGAATGGCATTTTAGTAAATTTACCTTATCCTATATATTGTAAACTTTGTCTTCTTCAATAAAAACTTACATATTTCGAATTTCTTCAAAGAAAAATGGCTATGGCCGAATTTCAAGCTTAAGGGAGGGATTCCTTTTTTTTTCAGCTTTGACTTATCTAAGACATGGCAACCTTGGTGGCGTCTCCGTGCTAGCAGAACACTGCAAGGAATGATCTTAAGGGTTCTCAAAGACAAGTTCTTTTTGGGTCTTTTTTGTGGCCTTGGAAGGGTTTTGTTCCTACAAAATCGAATTTGCGGTGCTTGGGATTCTATCCGTTGCGAGGGGTTTGCTTGGCCTTAAACATCCAAGTGAGTTCCGCGTCATGAGTAAAAATTTTCTTTCTTTTGTCTTCAACTTCAAAGATTAGTTAGTTTCCATTACCAGAATCTAAGCTTAAGTAGGAGAAAGAAGCTTTGAGATTCCATTGTTGAAGAAGGCATTTGAAATAAGGTAAGGATACTTTACCCAAATTTTGAAATTTTGAGCATTGAATAATGAATGTTTGTTATGAGTTATGGGTTGAAAGTAGTACGTTTATTATTGATTGTGTGTTGAGAAAATCATGTTTGGGAAATTCTAGGTATGTCACCTTAGTTGAAGCTTTAAGTGAGGATAATAAGGTTTGGTGGAGTTGGGATGTTAGAAGTATGGTATGATGATAAATTATATGTTGTAATTGTTTTTGGTTGTATTGGAATGAGGTATGAAGTTAACCATGAAAGAAATGAAAATTTGGTCCTGGAATTAGCTGTGCGTCGCGACACCATTGGGCTTGCGTAACAAGATTTCTCTCTGCCTCGACCCAGCCCAGGTGGGTGTTGCGACGCCCACACCATAGCATCGCGACGCGAGACCATTTTAGTTTATAAATTATTTTCAACTTTCCCCACTTCATTCAAAAGGCTAGAGGACACCCTAGGGGATTCGTACATGTTAACGACACAATCGCGTAATGGATTTTGATGACGTCAATACTTGAAATCTTTGACGCACTTAGCGAGATATTACAAAAAGATGTCGAAGCACGTTGGTGGTGAAGAGCGAGAATGTGAATACTAGCGATAAAACGAAGACAGTATTGCTTAGTCTTAGCTTAGAACATTAAAATGTAATGTGAAGTGTTTATCTAAGTATCTAAGCTGATAAGACACATGCACATTCATATAGAAGCATTAAGATCATGTGTAAAATATTTTAAACCTTCAAATCCTGCATTTTGTACTGTGACCGGCATACCGGAGCCATACCGGTGATCATACCGGTATAATGCTCTGTTTTGCAAGCTCTCTAGAACTGACACATTTCATATTGGTTCTATATTGATTATCAAGTCGGTCATACTGGGATTTCATACATCCTGGAACCGGCATGTATCAAATCAGTTATCATACCGGTGAGCAAAACCGGCACGGACCATATCGATCTATATACCGTTGTCCATACCGGTGAGCCTATTACTAAACATGCTTACTGGAACCGGCAAGGACTAAACCGGTCCCCATACCAGTTACTATACCGGCCTAACAAATATATTTAAAATGGTAATATAGACGTTAAGAGCCGTTACTATGCCAGACCGACATACCGGTGTCAAAGACCGGCATACCGGTCTCAAACATGAGAGTTGGGGATTGCTTTGTATTTTATTATAAATAAATCCCCAATTCTTTTTTGCTATGTTAGAGAACTTTCATACATCTTACAATAGAGCAAAAACAAGAGTGATTCATAAACCTTCATATTCATATACACTCACACATCAAGCTCTCACACACTACACTTTCATATACATTTATAGTGAGCTTAGATCACTTGGGTAGGCAACTCACACAATCTTCTTTATCTTTGTGAGTGCCCAAGTTTGTTTACAAATATTTTATTCAAAACACTTGTGGTTTGTGAAATCCCATCGTTTGGGTAATTGTAAAAGTTCGTGAGTGAGCCTATGTAGAAAACTCATTGTAGAGGTTTTTGAGTGAGCCTTTATCTAAAACTCAAAGTGTAAGGATTTGGAGTGAACCTTGTGTGAAACTCTTGGTTTCGGGTGAGCCATGACAAAACTCGATTGATAGAGAAAAGCTTCAAACGCAGTTTGAGGGAGTGGACGTAGGCATTGTTGGCCAAACCACTATAAATCACGGTGTTATTTCTCTATCCCTATCTCTTTACTTATTGCAAGTTTAATTATTTGTATATGCTTATTGAGTAGAAACTTGCATATAGGTTATATTGAAATAGAGAAAATCAACCTAAGCTTAATCGGTAAATCTAGTTAAAATCGGCAAAGATTTTAAATTCTGCATTATTAGACAATAACCCAATTCACCCCCCTCTTAGGAATATAGAGTTTGGTTATTGCATTGCTTGTAGGTTATTTCAGTACCAAGATAGAAACACTTATGCACAGTATTTAGTGAGGGTAATTTAATCGGATTAAGAAGCCTAATTTAATTTCGAATCATATTTTACAACTCGTATATTCTAACTGAGTTTATCCAAAATAGATACTCGACAGGAGCCGCAATCTCCCTTAGCGACGTGAAGCAGAGTTGACCAAACTTTAGAATCTGTGAGTGTGTGTTTTTCTTTCAAAGTTGAATTGTATTTACTTATGATTGATCAAGACTTATTTTTAAATGCTTTAGGATGCTAACCAAATTGATTTTCAGATATTTCTTAAATGAGAAAGCTTTGAGTAACTTTAAGATTTAAAAGCTTGAGTACATATGATTTTGGAGGCATGGGGGAAAAACCCACATCAACTCTAACTTATGGAATTGACGGACAGTGACCGTGTACGCACGTAGTTCGGGGCTAGGGGACAACGATACGTAACGGCCCTAAAACCTAGTTTTATGGTCAGGTAGTAGCATGGATCAGCACTCCTGGCTCTAGTTCAGTGGCTTGGGGGATGGCAATACGTAATACCCTAAGACCACTAGTTAGGCGTATAAGGGGACGGCGATACATAACGCCTTCATACATCAGGTTTTCAATAGTTCCAGAGTTTTTAAACATAAAATATTTCAGAAATAGTTTTCTTAAGTTTAAAAGAAAAGAATTAGTTTCCAAACAAAGGATTTCAGAAATATTTTTGAGCTAAGATGATTTTAAACAGTTATACTGATACAGTTTCTTTGATTTTGTTGTTCCACTCACTGATTTTCATAGGACTCACCCCACCACATCCTAGTTCTTTTGCAGGATCCATCTTTTGGTGAGCCACGTGCAACTTTTGGAGACTCAGTTCGAGGACAAGAGTTATGCTGCAATCACTAGTTATAGGGTCCATCATTCCAGATCTATATTCATATAGAATGTAGTTCTTTGGGATTTCATTTGATGTATTATAGATATATGATTGATGATGTGTATATGATAAATACTTTCTTATATGTATATATTTCATGATTATACATTTGTGCTAATTCTATGATTACATGTGTAACTAGTTATAAAATTACATAGTATTATGATAAAAGCAAGTTTTCTATTGCATAAGTTATAGGTTTAGGCGACAGTGAGATCTGTTGCCTACCGGTAGCATTCCTGTAATGGGGATGTTACAGCCATCAATAATCAAAACGTGCAAATATTGATTGATCTGAAAAATATTTTTGCCAAAATCACTTATGCATTGACCATTCATGAGAAATGAAAGTTTTATGCACAACCACAGCCAGACCTCGAGAGTCATCAAAACCCTCACGAAGATAGTTCTAGTAGTCAACACATAGACGAAGTCAAATTTGTTATTACTCTTCGCAGTGGTAAAGTCATCCACAAACCCATTCTTGAACCTTGTGGAGTTGAAAATAAGTTAGGTTCAAAGGGTAAGGAAGAGGTTGATGAACCATTATCTATCGTTGATGATAATGATTTTTCACATGCACCTCCATTTCCTCAAGCATTAAAAATAAAGAAATGGAACCATTCCCCAGAGATATATGAAATATTCAAACAAGTGAAGGTCAATATTGTTAGATACCATCTTATGCCAAATTTATGAAAGAATTGTACACCATTAAAAGAAGACATCGGGTAAGAAATAAAGTTTTTCTAGCCAAACAGGTAAGTTTCATTCTCTCAACCAATAATGCATTAAAATACAAAGATCCTGGTTGTCCAACTATTTAATGTATTATTGGAAATCACAAAATTGAACATGCATTTCTTGATCTTGGAGCTAGTGTCAATTTGCTTCCATTTCGGTTTACCAACAACTTAATATTGACGAGTTAAAACCAACTTCAATTATTCTTTTACTTGCTGATAAATCAGTCAAGGCAACGAAAGGAATTGTGGAAGATATGTTATTACAAGTTGATAAATTCATATATCTTGTGGATTTTATTGTCTTGGAAACACAACCTATAGCAGACAATTACAAGCCAATTCCTGTAATACTTGGTCGTCCATTTTTAACAACAGCTAATGTCTTAATAAATTACATGAATGGAATCATGAATTTGTGTTTTGACAATATGACGTTGAAGCTTAATATTTCAACATGTGCAAACAACCATACGATGAGGACAGTGAAAATGAGAGCATAGAACTAATTGAACCAATTGTGGAGGAATATATTCATGGGAGTTTATCTGATCCTATGGAAATTTGTACAATTAATTTTCTTGAATCAAGTACGCAATTAGATTCATATATTTCTAATGATTTTTTACTTGATTCTACACATGTAATAGAAGACGATGGAGAGAAATAAAATTTTGAGGAACTAAAAACACTTAAAGACGAGAAAAAAGAGGAAGCACCTAAATTGGAATTAAATAATTTTCCAGAAGGATTAAAGTATGCTTTTCTTGGAGATGAACAAACTTACCCTCTGATAATTTCTTCTTTTCTCACAAGCGATCAAGAAGGTAAGTTATTTGTTTTGAAAGAACATAAACAAGGAATTAAATGGACTTTAAAAAATTTAAAAGACATTAATCCTTTAAAATACACACGCAAAATACATTTAAAATATAATGTCATGACACATCAACCACATAAAAAAAAGGTTTAACCCTTATAAGAAAGATGTGGTTAAAACATGAGTCCTTAAATTTCTTGATCCATTCATCTCTTACATACCTAGTTTGGAGAAAAAAATCTATGCTAAGAAACGAATAGCTAAACAATTAAGTGTTTATTATAAATACGTACGTTGGACTTACAACACTTGTTGTCGTTCTTTAATAATGATGTCTAATAATCCCGAAGAAAAAAATCAACTCATTATAGATGGCTTGAGTAAGGAATTATTAGATATTATATCATTGACTCTCGAGACGCAACCTATGGATTTTATAAACTGATTCGCAATTTATATATATAATTTCAAAACAGAAAGAAAACAATACAGTCTTGGGAATCTGACTTTAAAAGACCATATTTGTCAATTTATAAGAAAATTAGATGGGAAGCATATCTCCGACCCATAGAGGGCGTTCAAGCCATTACTGGACGTAAAACCAGAGGACAATGTGAGTCACAATCACAACTATCAGTACATATAATTTACTATTTTGATTTCCTTTTATTGTTTTAATATGTAACCTTTCTTTTAGATTGAATTGTCAAATCCACACTAACCATATGATGTTTTCTAAACTCCATTTCTTCTTATTCAGATATTGAGGACAATGTCTCAATTTAGTTGGCATGAGGGGATAGTTGACTAGATAGTTTTCATTTTTATGTTTCATTATTGTGTTTTTCTTTTAAAAAAAATATTCTTGTTTTTGTGTTGTTGTTTTATGTAAAAAAAAATTTTATTTTTATATTATTTTTGCTTTGTTGTGATAATTGACTAGATAGCTTTCGTTTTATGTTTCATTATTGTGTTTTTCTTTCAAAAAAAAATATTTTCGATTTTGTGTTGTTGTTTTATGTAAAAAAAAAACATTTTTTATATTGTTTTTGCTTTGTTTTTATTTTGTGTGTTAAAAAAAATATTTTCTGTTGATTTTATTTTGGGTTTTTTTTTTAAAAAAAAATAAAATCTACACACAAACCAACCATAAATTTTTTACTAACCAAGTGGAATTGTTGTTCAGAGATGGTAGTGTAAGGAGCTTTCGCTCGTGAGACACATCTCAATGTTTCGTAAAAAGTTATTTTTGTACCATTCTTTTTGAATTATTTAAATTTATGAATTCTCTATAATATTGATTAAATTTGATCTTCATATGCCCATTTGATAGGTATTATCAACATACATAGTAATATATGATTATGGGTTGTAAGTGAAAATCTTATAATATGCAGTTCTCTAGTTTGTTGGAGGTAGCACCTAAAGGCAGTGGAATTTTTGTTTTTATTCAAAAAAAAAAAAAACTAACCATGCTTTTACTTAATAACCAGACATTTTACCTCAGCAAGCAGTGATTGTTCGCATAAAACAATAGAGCTTGAGTTGTTTTTATTAAAAAAATATGTGTGAATAGATATGATTTTGTAGCCTCTCTAACTCTGGTAATTAAGTATGTAGGGATGTTTTAACACTTAGTGCCTTAAGGCTAACTGGGCTAGGAGTCACTGACCCAAAGCTCGTTACAAGAGTTAAAGAGAAAGCTTAAGGAAATCAGACACTTCTTCTTTTAACATCTGAGATCCGCGTAATTATGTCTGTATAGGTGTCTTAATACCTAGTGCCCTAAAGCCAAATGGTTTAGGAGTCACTGACTCAAAGCTCGTTACAAGGGTTAAAGATGTATTATTATTTAAAAAAAACTATTTTTTGTATATAAATAAATTGTCATTGCCAAAAGGTGTGAATTCTGATATAACTTTAGGACAAAAATATTACTACATTTTCAACAAGACTTGTGAATATTGTGAGCACAATGAATTGATTGATACTTTCTCTTATGAGTGTATGGAATAAGGGTAAAAAGTATAGGATAATTTACTTATTTGATAATTTAGAAAGAAGTAAAATGATTATTAACTTGGATAAGAATTTTTAGTTTTCGCTTAAATTACTAGGGACGAGTAATAAGCTGGTTAGGGGGTGTGATGAACACTAAAAAATGTACATTTATTAAAAAGAAAATTAATTATTTTACACTTGTAGTTTCATTAATCCCTTTAATTTAGCACATTTATGAAATAATAATTAAATTTATTTTTTATATATTTTTATTGTGATTTTTATTTCTTATGTAGGTAAAATAATACTTTAGATGCATAACTAGAAAAATGGACGTGACATTTGGATTTTGCAAAATGATCAACAAAAATAAAAAAAAAGGAAAAAAAGGAAAAAAAAATTAGTAAAAGTTTATTTTTTGTATTTGATTTGAAATGTTGTAATTCATAATTGAGGGTTGAGTACTTCTACTATAAATAGAGGTACCCACCTCTCATTTTCTTCATGCTTCTTTTATTTTATCTCTTGAAAAATTTGAAAGAAGTGTCTTGTATATTTTATTTTCTTGTAATTTCATTTTTCTTTTAGTAATAAAATTATGTTGGAATGTTGATTTGGAATGTTGTAATTCATAATTGAGGGTTTAGTACTTCTACTATAAATAGAGGTGTTCACTTCTCATTTTTTTTTTCTTCATGCTTCTTTTATTTTCTCTTTTAAAGAATTTGAAAGAAGTGTCTTGTGTGTTTTATTTTCTTGTAATTTCATTTTTCTTTTAGTAATAAAATTATGTGTGTTTTTATTCAAAGCATGAATAGTTAATTTCATTCTGCTGGAGTAAAGGGTGAAACTCTAAATATGAAGAATATAAATCAATGTTATTTATATTATAATATGTGAATTGTAATATAAAAACTAATATTTAATCTTCTCTTATATTTGAGGATGTCTTGATTCGCTGTAGACAATCAAATATTGGTTGGCACAGTTAATATTTTACCTCAATTATATGAGAGAGTAATTTAATTTTGGACTAATTATTGACAAGTTTTGTTATCGCCTTTATGACTGGTTTTATATATTTGACATGATTGAGTACTTAACTTGACTAGTTATAAACAAATGTTATCACCGCTTTTATGGTTGGTTTTATATGTTTTGGCATAATTAATTCCTGAAGTAAATTAACTGGGTAATAATGATAATTTATATATTATAAAAAGTAAGATTTATCTATATTTAAATTATTAAGAGTGGATCCCTTAGCCCTATCATTTTAATTTATTGTTATATCTCAATTTAAAAAGTGCCCATCACTTTAATCAAGCCTTTTTATTTTTATTCGAATTGTTATTTTATTTTACTAAATTTTATTACCTGTGGATCGACCCCGGACTTACCGGGTTATTTTATTACTTCAATACTCTTATACTTTGGAGAAAAGAATCATTTTGTAAGTGTATCAATAATCTCTGATCCTGTATCAATCAATGCACAAGTTGTAACATTGGTATCTATAAATTCTATCAGGATATAGACAAATAATGATTATTCCCTTATTTTATGACAAAATATGGTTTCACCCTTATTTGTGAATTCAAAACCAATTTTTTTTTATATATATAAAAGTTAAACATTTTAAGCCTCATAATCGCATCACCCGGTTTCATATTAATGTTATAAAATTAATTTAAAAAATCTATTAAATAAAAATCATATTATAATAAAAATACATGTTACAATTTTTTTAAGATTTTTATTATAATTAGAAAACATATTATATTATCCTATTAAAATAAAAACACTATTAAATTATCTACAATTAACCTAATTTTTAAAATTAAATTTTTATTATAAAATTATAAAATTAAAATAATAAATTATTAACATAAGAAACCTATTACAATTTAAAAACACAATCTATTATTAAAGTAAGAAACCTATTAATTTAATTAATTAATTAATATTTTAATTTATTATTTTTAAATTATAAAATTAAAATAAAGAAACATATTATACTAAGAAAATATATTATAATATCTCATTAAAATAAAAAACATACGTGACACTTAATTTTTACAAATTAACATCTATAATTAATTTTTTTTATTATTAAATTATAAAATTCAAATATCTTTACAATTAATTTTTTATTAAATAGAAAACCTATTATAATAAAAATATATATTAAAATTTTATAAAAAAATTATTATAATAAGAAAACATATTATAATTAAAAAACACTATTAAATTATTAAATCTATTAAATAAAGATTCTATTATAACAAAAAATAAAATTATAATATTCAAAGAATTTTTGAATAATTTCAATACCTAAAATATAGGTTCAATCCGCACAAAGTATGGGTTTGTGCTAGTTTCCTATAAAATTAATTAGGGTCCGCTTAATGTTAGTAAAATGGAGCGAGTGCACAAATAAAACACAGCGCAGCGCGTGAGAGGAGACCAGGCTCTCGTTGTTTCTCCACGACTCAAATCAGGGGAGACTTCACTTGCGTTCCCCCGCTCCTCCTCTCTCTACATACAATCTCTCACGCCATTAATAAAATCCAAATTTAATCTCCAGTTTTCTTACATACATGTGTGTTTCTGTGTGTGCATATATATAAATAATATTTTATTATTTATTTACGTAAATTTCCTGCTAATATCGTCACAACACTCATTCAAGCTCTCATATTGTTTCTGAACTTAGATTCATCTTCCATTCGTTTTGCTAGTAGTAAAACGATGTCGTTTCCGAGACGGAGATAGCTGGAATGAGAGATTAGATTACAAAAAACAACACAAAAATGCGAACGCTTTGCGACGTGTGTGAGAGCGGTGCTGCGATTCTTTTCTGCGCTGCTGACGAGGCTGCTCTTTGCCTCTCTTGTGACGAAAAGGTAACAAAACAAATTTGTTTCTTCATCATCAATTGATCTTCTGACGGTGGTTTCATGTTTGGTTGTGATCTAAAATGAGTAATAGTTGAGGAAATAAAATCGTCTTGATTACATCACGGTTTGTCAAGTGGTTGCTTACCTTATCATTTCACTTTCACTTCTGCGCAGTGATTTGTACTGAGGGTACTATGCTCTTACAGTTATTTTGTTGTAAATATTATTGTTAGACTTCAATCGCTCAAATCCTCAATTGTTGGATTAGTTTAGATGGATGCTTCGGCATTGTAAGTGAACAATTTTAGTTACCAACATCTCAATCTTCTAGATAAGACTATTTAACTTAAACTTACAATGATATAATGGTTAACAATATATTTGTATGTCAAATTTTCCTATGAACATTTCATATATGTATCTTTGATGTATAATGATATGATGGCTAAGTTAATAGAAAGATGTTACTCTTGTCTTTAATGGCTCTTTAGATATAAGCTTTTGAAACAAGTGTGAGTGCCAAATGTAATCTAAAGTAAAAAAGTTCACATGAAATTGTTACCTTATTTTTAACTAAGGCATATTATAATTTGTTCTAATTACAAAACCTCAAGATAAAAATACTGCGGCTTTGCTTGTTATGTTTTATTATTGGGCTTTGATACAATTTTGATTGCTATCCATTTTGCATGCTGGAATTCCAGGTCCATATGTGCAACAAGCTTGCTAGTCGCCATGTGCGGGTGGGGCTTGCTAGCCCCAGTGATGTCCCTTGCTGTGACATCTGTGAAAATGCACCTGGTATGTAGGGTTTTAGTAATTTTTATTTATGTGAGGATTTCATGTGTAGCTTTTCTATGAGATTTTAAGTTTGTTCCTTCTTTTGGAAATGTGTATGTAGCTTTCTTTTACTGTGAGATAGATGGCAGTTCCCTTTGCTTGCAATGCGATATGACTGTTCATGTTGGTGGAAAAAGAACCCATGGGAGATATCTCCTCTTGAGGCAGAGAGTTGAGGTCTGTGTCTCTATTAGAGAGGTTCTGTACTTTTTATGTCCCCTGTAAATGGTCTTATGAATTCATTTTCTCTGATACATTTTTTTTGTAGTTTCCAGGGGACAAGGCTGGTTGTTTGGAGGAACTAGCTCTGCAACCCATTGATCAAAACAACGTAATGAGGGACCAGACTCAACAACTTATGATTACTGCTGGAGAGAACCAGCAAAATCACAGGGTCCCTCCGGTTCCAATGGTAGATGGTAATGCTGACAGTGATAGAAAGTTGGACAATAATTTAATTGATCTTAACGCGAGGCCCCATCGGGGGCAACCTTCAAATAATCAGGTATTAACGTGCTAGAGTTTTATCTTGTTCACATTTTATCTTGTTCTGTCAATCTTTTATTACAAGTACTAATTGTACATGTAAACCTTTATGGCCAGACTTTTGTTTGTGTTAAGAATGATATGGACTCTTTTAACTTAACAAAATATTGTAACTAGTTTTATGTGTAATTGACAGGGCATCGATGTTCTAAGAGGCACTAATCATGATTTTGCTAGTGTGGTTCCTGTTGGGTCCTTCAAAAGAGAGCCTGAAAAATGAATGAGGTATAATCCACATCTCTCATTATCCTTGTCGAAATGTTTCATTTGCTTCCATATATGCCATGTAGTTCATGCAGTTTAATTTTATTGTTTGGAGGAATAGTTCTGCTTTTATTCTTTAGAATTAATCTGCTATTGAATTTTCTCACATTGGTTAGAGTATAGTTGGGCTTTTCAGATTAACTCAAGTTTATTGGTTGGTGCCCATACATCTTCGATCAGCACATCCTTATTAAATTTAACCTGAATTAGGTAGGTTTAAACCCAGTTACACAATATAAGATGTTAACTAGGAAAATGGTTGAGCAGCATTGATATGTGTTTGATTGGAATTGGATAATTGCAGACATTTGATGCTGGAAATTTTACAATATAAAATCCCATTTGGGAGGAAAGGGTAGCCATTTACTCAACTTAGCTTTTTTCATCTGGAACTTTTCTTCAATTGGACTTGGTAACCACAAAAGGAAAAGGGAACAGGGTTCTCATGAAACACTTGTAAATGTATATACTCAGAAATCGCAATGATATCTAGTATTGTTATTCTTCGTACTGGAAGGATAAGTTGGTTTGTTTCATAGAAATTGAATGTCCAGAATAGAATTGGAAGTGTGCATTGGCTTTAAAAGGAAATGCTTATAACTGATGATTGTTGCCTTTGGAATGACGATCGAATAAGAAGAATATGTTTTTCATATGCGTGCAGCATGCTTCCTTCATTTCATCTAAAGTTAGTTATTTGATATATGCATCTTGTTACTGAGTCCTTTTATGGTTAGCCGTTTTCCTAGGTTTGACAATTTTAATTTTTTTTGTCAGAGTTTTTAGCTTTACGTCCTGGATATTTACCAGAGTTTGTAGCTGGAATCAGTCTGAAGATTTTCTGTGGTACTTAAGTCTGGATGGTGAAACTGCGGTAATAATGATAGTGCCACTCTTATCTGCTTTATGAACATTGCATGGAACATTAGTTCTTGCAAGCGTGAGCATAACTTAAAAGTTACTCCTTTTCCACTGGTTATTGCAAAATCCAGGAAGAAATTTAGAAATAAAATGTATGAAGTTAATTGTAAAGTTTCATGCCTAGTTAGTCACGGCAACAATTCAGGAACCGCTAGCTCCGGTTCCTGAACCGTCGGTTCCGGTTCAAGAAATTCTTGAACTTAAATCGAACCGTCATTTAACAGTTCAGACACGGTTCAGTGAACCGTCGGTTCCGATTCTAACCCCAGTTCGGTCACGGTTCCAACACCGATTCCGGGTTGTAGAAGAAGACGGTCACCCGGTTTAATTTTTGATGATGGCTCATTATGAACTTTAAGTACAAGAAAATTTACTAACTCCTACTGGATCACCATACAAAGTAGAAAATTCATAATATAATTTTTTTTTTTATTTAAAAATGGCACCACTACTTGCCATTTTTAAATTAAAAAAAATTGAAGTGAAAAAATTGGGAATAATAAAAAAATAGAGAGTACTTGAGAGAGTATTTGAGAAAATTAGATAATATAAGAATGGAGAGAGATTAGAAAAAAAAAAATTAAATTCAAAATTCAGAACCGTCGGTTTGGGACAGGTTGGAACCGTGGTGAACCGGAACCAAACCGCTAAAAGACAGTTCTAATTCCAATTCGGCTCGATTTCCGATTGTCCTGGTTCTGAACCGATTCCGGGCCGAAAACAGCCCGTGGCCATGACTATGCTAGTCATCAAATGAGAATATTTTCTACTCTTGAACTGCTTTTTAATTTCTGGTGACAATGTTAACATGTGGCTCTTTGTAGTGGGCCTTGATTTTTAATGTAAAATTTTATAAATCTGGCATTTTCATGATTGTCTTGGCTTGCGAGCATTCAGTGATTCTCTTTGTGCGAGCTTTGCAAAAATCATTTTTATCATGAATTCGAAATGAAAAATCATCTTCAATTTTATATCGTTTTTTGAATCAGAACGAAAAATCATCTCGAATCACGGACCAAACAATTTGAAATCCCGTATCCCGATCATAATTCAGGGTTTTTAGATAAGAAGTTGGGATTTTAAAATGAAAAATCATTTCGAATTTTGATTTGATTTTTTATTTGAAATAAAAAATTATCTAGAGTTACATACCGTTCAGTAGGGATTGGAATCCAAATATGATATTACCAAGGTTTTTTGAAGTTTTGTTATTTGGAAAATAAGTTTTTTGAAGCTTGTGATGGAAAGAGAGGTTTCCCATATCTGTGGGTAAATTTGATTTTGATCTGTATTTCTACTCGTAATTTTTTCAATCTTATGCATGAGGAGGCAAGGGGTAAGATTCAACCATAAAGGGGATGTGCTGCTTTTTCATCCCTCTAAAAGGCTGGATCAGACAAGTCAGTTTTTTTTACCTGTCATGTTTGTGCTACAGGTATGCGGGAAGGTGAGTGCATTTCTCAGGTTTAAAATCTATTAATCGTATTCAATCAGCCACTCAACCAATTGAAAGTCTCGACCTATATAAAACATCAACAAAACGGAGGTTGTTTTGATGAAATTCTTCATCAAATCTGATGAGGACGAACGGAATAGATTGAGGATGAGTCAAAACTTATAGAGGTAAAACGAAATGAACCCATAATATAAATATTGATGGTGGTTTTTCACCCTGAGAAACGTTCAAGTATTGATGGGGGTAGAATTGTAACGACCGATAGTCTCTACTACTGTTACAATGGAGTACCGTGATATTACGGGATGAAGGTAACATAATATAAATTATGTTGGGACACAAACACACTCATGGAACGACTTTGGGGACAATCGGTAGATTCTTCGAAATTCCGATTCGAAACTGTATAATGTTCCACTCCGGACAGCTCATGGTATTTTGGCCGTAATTTTCTCATACGAACTCCGATTTTTATGAATTTTATATAGCCGGAAATCTAAGATCGAGATCTACAACTTCCGCGTTGAAAATTTTTCCAAAATCAGACCAGAATTTGGTCAAAAATACAGATAAAAAAATTTGGATGAATAGTAACTCGGACCTATCAAGATAATTCTTCAAGTTTCTTCAAATTTTTATAATCTTCTAATTTTAAATGGCTAAGTATAAAAAAGGAACACTATTCATGTCTCCCTAAAAAATTAAAAAGAATGAAAAAGAAACGTGGGAAAGAAAAGAGAAGAAGAAAAAGGGAAGAAAGGAGAAGAAAAGAAAAGGGAGAAAAAGGGAGAAGATGAAGCAATGAAGAACATTGTCAACCATGGAAAACTTGGAAGATGAAGGAAATCAAGAAGAATAAGGAACCACAAAACCTTTCGGCGAAATGACATTGTGTTAGTAGAACTCCAAATCAGTGAGTGGACACTTTCCTTTTAATTGACTTTCATTTTGTTGTTTTTCATATCAGACTGTAGACATGGTACAGAGGTGGGCGACGCTGTCCGGGCTCGCGGCCTGGTCAGGAGTACGGAATAGCCCGCGGGAGACTAAACCGGAGAATAAATAGAGTCACCACCCAGTGTGAATTGGGAAATGATTTAAGGTCGCACTCACCCCTCGCAAGGGAAGACCTCAAACCATTGGGTTCGGAATGGTCCATTACTTATGCCAATTGTAATGAAAGGATTTATTCAGTAGTATAACCAAGTCTTATGAAACATATGCAAGATAATTTAATCAACACCCAAGTTTGTACACCCATAAAAATAAATAAAATAAAAACGAGCGCATAATTCCATTAACATATCAAATAAAGAAATGTAAAAATGTAAATAAATTATAACGGTAAAAAGCGTCAATAATAAAGTGAGATGATTAAGTATGTAATGCAAAAGAAATGACCAAAGAAGCAAACATGCATGAAATATGAGGAAGAGAAGTCAATTCACTACATGCACGTTCGTGTAGCGTTCGGAAACGCGTTCGAATGGTAAAAAGAATGTATGCGTTCGAGTAGCGTTTGGAAACGCGTTCGAACGGGATAAGGCCGAATGCATGCGTTCGAGTAGCGTTTGAGAACGCGTTCGAACGATATTACCAAAGTGGTATCTAAAATGACACAAACACATGCGTGAATGTTTCTCAAGCGGTACGTGGAGTTGTATCCCAAGTACAGACCGCACTACCATCCATTCGGATTCGGCTACAGAATTTATGTCTGGGTTTCCATCCGATATACCGCGAGAGGCAACACTCAAGCATAAACACGACATGAATGCGAAAATGAAAAGTGAAAAAAAATAGCAACCAAAAAAGATGAATAGCGAAATCAATAGAAGAAAGACGCGACAAACTATGGTAAAGGTAGCCCTTAGGCATTTCCCTCGAATAGAGAACCTTTAACCCAACATGATTAGCCCACGCACACGAGATAACAATACGTGGATAAACAAAGCAATAACATACGGAAAGTAAATAACAGAATGATAAAAGAGATGCAACCAAGGCCGACATCTATATGGGACCTCATATGCCCGATTGAACGTATTTCACATTCAATCAAGCATACTTCGTCCGGCGCGGCAAAACATCACGGTAAAGGTAGCCTTTAGGCATTTCCCTCGAATGGAGGACCTGTTAGGTTTATATCTAGGTCCCAAAATCAAACAAGACATGAAATAATGTGTGAATACACCAACGGAGATAGCGGAATACTCACATCGATCGGTTGAGTCGATTTGAAGACGAATGAAGCCAAAACTCCATTGCCTTGGTCACGCCCACTGGTGCAGAATTCTTCACTGGTTTGGGCAGTTTCGGATCTCATTTTGAAGCTCCAAACTTGGTCGAATGGATCCCGCCTCATGGGTGAACCTCCCTAACACCTTCGCAATAGTCGTAAGTGTGCTAGCACTTGCGTTTTCACCATGAAAACCACTCATTGCTTCCCCTATAGCTCACGGCAGTGAGCTGAAATGGAAGAAGAAAAAGAGCCCTTTGGGCGTGAGTGACTTGAGAGAGAAAGGAGTTTTGTGTTTTTATGAATTGTGTAATTGATTTTCAAAGTTGTCTTATATATTTTTCTAAAAAATAATAAGCCTTTTCCATTTAATTTATCAAATAAAATAAATGTAAATCAATTACTCAACCACTAAATCACTATTACACCTACTTACATCACTATTCAAAGTCACTTTAATAAAGTGATATGATGTAAGTCAATCCATCAATCAATCAATCACATCCATCAATCAATCAATCACTCAAAGTGACTTTTGATTTGACGCTTGATGTGACGAATGATTTGACGCTTGATGTGACTTGCGTTGCCGCACTCGAATTCGAAATACGAATGCGCTCGCAATCACACTCGGGCTCGGTTTCGCTAATTCCTAATTAGCGAATTTTCCGTTGCGTCGTAATTAAATGATTACGCCTAGCGAATTCACTATTCACGTCGCTAACGAATTAATTCTAAATTAATTCGTTCGCCCGAATTAAAATATAATTTTAATTCCGCGTCGAAATCTAATTTCGTTTAATATATGGAATTTATTAATTTACCGATTAATTCTAAATTAATCATTCTCTCTCTTTAGATGATATTTTATCCCAGATAAAATATTTCCGTAATTAATCCTAGATTAATTTTCTCTCTCTTCTATATAATCCCAGATTATTAATGAGTGCGAGTTATGCGTCATCGGAGCATTATCGGGAAGCGACCCATGAGATCCCCGGATAAGTCGGCAGTAAATACGGTCGTCGGAGTATCCGAATCACGTACGTACCAAGTACTACGTTCTACCGATTTACGAGACAAGATCGGCTTCTAGCAAAGCACGAAGTCTACCCAATTCTCCGGTCATATTCATCTAAGAATATTTAAGATCTATATCAAGCGTAGTATACCAAGTATTATGTATATCGGCCCAGTATCGGATAGTCACGTGCTAGGGCTGGGGCTGGATAAATGTCTGCTCCGTCCGAAGCACATGTCGGATGTCTGGTAACTAGTCTCTATAATCGGATATACATGACCTTGTCATAATATCCCGATGGCCGGCCAGCACTTAAGAGCACTAATACCGTATCCTGCGTGACATCATCTCCACTATGATTGGAGTGATACTTCCGTCTTGACATCACACCCAATACTCTACGATTCTCAATATACCCAGCATTGGCGTACACAGAACCTGTTACAGCCCTGGACGACCTCAACTAAAGTATATTGATTGTCGTAAGCATTAGCGGTGCAAGTCTCAAGTTAAGACCATACACACCTACCCTGATGTCGGACTCCCATAGACACATAGTCATAATACCAATGGGATTCCGAGGGGTCTATCCAGAGCGAAGCTGTTTCCCGTACCATCGGTGAAACACAACCTCCTATCGCACTTGCATGAGTATCCAATACCCAAATATATGAGAACTATGCTGTTGTGCCCTCACAACGCGTACAAGTGCAATACTAGCCTATTCCGCATTATCGATGTCCAGTCTCGATAATATTACGACTAGGGATATTTAATGATTAATCCTTCGCGGACTGATACTGTCTCATATCATTCTCAATCCAGGAACTAATCATATGGACCTCTCTTCATTTATACATCTATGGTGATCTAATCACAAATGATGAGAGTGCAATTTCCTTGTCACATAGTTAATTTGTACAACAACACTATGATCTGTACAAATAGTGACGCTATGGGTCATATTATCCAACATGACCTTTAACCCAACATGATTAGCCCATGCGCACGACATAGCAATGCGTAAATTAATAAAGTAATAACAAGCGTAAAGTAAATAGCATAATAATAAAATAGATGCGACCAAGGCCGACATCCGGTGCGGCGAAACATCGTGGTAAAGGTAGCCATTAGGCATTTCCCTCGAATGGAGGACCTTTAACCCCAACATGATTAGCCCATGCGCACTAGATAACCATGCATGAATAAACAAAACAATAACATGCAGAAAGTAAATAACAAAATAAAAAAATAAAACACAAACAATGAATGAACATAAAATTAAATAAAAAAAATGAAACACGTGCTTAAAAGTTTCTCAAGCGGTACGTGGAGTTGTATCCCAAGTATAGACCGCACTACCGTCCATTCGGATTCGGCTACGGAATTTACGTTTGGGTTTCCATCCGATATACCGCAAGAGATAGCACGCAATCATCAACCCAATATGAATGAAAATAAACGTGGAACATAATGATGCATGCGAATGAACCAACAATAACTAACTGAAAAGATAAATAAATAGCAAAGGGTGCCCTCAGGTCTTACATTTTAAGTTGCTTCTTGGAAGTGTGTTACGTCGTTGTCGGAAGGGTTAATGTTCCTTCACTTTTCCGGTTCACTGGTTCAACATTTTATCTACTGTTTTGCTATTTTTGCTGCTGCTTCAGTCGCTATTTTTGCTGCTATTTTCTCCGTTGTTGCTGCTGTTTTGGACTGATTTGGAGACTGTTTTTGGGACTGGTTTTCAGGGGTTATTTTTGGGTGAAATAGGGAGTGTTTTCAGGGGTGTTTCGGTGGTTAACGGGGCTGTGTTGGTTGATTTGTTTGATCGGTAAATAGGGTGTTATGTTCGGTTATAAGGGTTGCTTATGGCTAGGATTCACGGCTTTGTTGCTGATGATTTACGTTAGTGGCTTAAGGCTTGTTTCTCACGGTTAGCTGATGTTGAGTGAGGGCTAGGTGTCGGTTAGTGGGGAGACTTGGTGGTTGCTATGCGCGTGTCTTGAGTGAGAGAGAGCTAGGTGAAGGTTTGTGGTTAGATTTTATTGTTTACTCGATCAGTTGGGTTTGTTGTTTGGAGCTTTTGTTTGATCGGTAATGTGTGTGAATGGGTTTTATCACCGAGAGTTATTGCTTTTGGGAAGTGTCCATTGAGAGAGAAAAAGGGTGATGATGGTGGATATGGCCGAGTGGGTTAGTTATGAGTGTGAGTCATGTCAATGGTTTAGGGTTTCTTGTGCGTGAATCAGAGAGATGGGAGAGAGTGAGCCGAGAGAGAGAGATTGATGAGCGAGCTAATTAGGGTTTATTATTTTTTTGGTTGTGGTCGAGAGAGAGAGTGCCAGCGAGAGTCCAGGGTTTGGATTTTGGTCTCTTTTTATAATAGTGCATGTAGGGTTTCCTTGTTTGTGCATGGCTTAAAAAAGGAACAAATCAAGCAATTATGGGGTGTATTTATTTAATTTATTTAGGGAAAAAATATTTATGTATTTTTGGTGGGGGAATTATTTTTAATTTGGAATGTGATTTAATTGGATTTTGACATGTGTTAAATGTGTTTTGAATATTTTGGATTGGATTTTGTGGGCCTTGGGCGTGTGGCTTGGATTTTTGTGAGCTTGGTGTGGGTTGCGGGGATTTTAGGCCGAAGCTAACATTTAAAACAGAGATCCATCGAGCGAACCTGAGACCAAACAAACGAATTAAATATGATGTACTTATTTTTGAATTTTCCCTTCCGACGTCTATTTCCCGCGACTTCCGCAACTTATCGGGTAGTGCCTCCATTAGAGGCTCATCATCAGGCTTCTATGCAAAAATGCAGTGTCTACACAAACTTATATTTTTTCCGCTTTAGGGCGTTAGATGATTTTTAGTACAATTATTTCATGAAATTTTATGATTTAAGTTAAGTTTGAGAAAGAAACGTTTTCAAATTATGATTTTATGGTTTTCGAGGCATAAGGGAAAAACTCACCTCAGTATGTAACTAGATACAGACATGGAATTGACGGATAACATGTGCACATGTAGAGGACTGGGGGGACATCGATACGTAACACCCACAGATCCTAGTTCGGGACTAGGGATGACAGATGCCCATATATCCTAGTTTTAGAGCTTGGAGGGTAGCATAGATCCGCACCCCCTGTTCTAGTTTCAGGGATATGAGTGGCATGCTTTGGGGGACGACGATATGTAACGCCCCACAGTCATGGATTTGCATTCCTGGCTCTAGTTAGGCGTATAGGGGGACGACGATACTTAACGTCCCCATACGTAAGGTTTTCAGAGACAGATACAGATATCAGAAATTGTTTTCAGAAAAGAAAATTTTCAGAAAACAACATTTTTATAAGAAACTTTCAGAAAAGATAAGTTTTACATAAAGAGTTCATAAGAGATTTTCATAAAGAAGCCTAGAGTTTTCAGATAGAAAAATAATTTTCGTATAAAACTATTTCTTGATCTTTGGTTTTAGAACCAAATATTTTTATAACAGTATTTTAGTTTTCGTCCACTCACTTAGATCGTACAACGATCTAATCCCCCACTCCCAGTGTTTTGTTTTGTAGGTTCATGGAGAACGAGCTCGGGATGATTGATATTGATGGCAGTCACTAGGGAGTTGGTCCACCAGGTCAAGTCAGAGAGTGTCTTGTAACATATACGTTATATAGTGATGGTCATATGTATATTGCATTATAGAAGTTATTGACATTGTTGAAATGTGTATTTAATCAGATTATTTAGTAGTAAGAGTATTATGCATATATGGTCGATGAGTTGGGCTATGGTATCATATATGAGTTTATATATATGTGAGATAAAAATAGCAGTTACCAGAAGTCAGAGGCTTATGGGGATAATACGGTCTATCCCCGCCGGTAGCATCTCCCAGATTGAGGATGTTACAAAGATGGTATCAGAGCATGGTCTAGGGAGTCAGTGACTACAGTGGGTAGAGTGTTGGGGTCTTGTATACGCAGTATGTCTAGGATACTCGTATGCGAGGCACTACCTCTCCAGTATGCGATCCTCGAGTACGTCCTCAAGATCTATAGACAGGTTAGTAAGCTTTCACAGACCATTCGAATAGTATTCCTTATGAGAACAACTATACTCAATCTAAGTTGAGAATTCTCCTGTAGTTATCCTGGCTTATCACCAGAAGTTCAGAACAAGCTATGAAACTAAATAGTAAAGATCTAATAAAAGTTGCCCAATAGAGTGGGAAAGGAAAACTGTACGAAAGTAAGGAAAGATGCATAGATATGTAAGCAACTTGAGATAAAGAAAAGTAAAGAGACTGAATAAGACAGTGAAGTTCTAAGGATACCCACCCAGGGCAGTAGAAAAAGAATAGAAAAAGCTCGAGCAAGTATTAAATATTGGGGTTGGTGCTCAGAGTGTCAATTCGAACCGTATTTATGTCCGATCCATGAATATGAACATCCCATTTTTCCATTATATTACTTTCTTAGTGGTTGCACCTCTTGTTTTTATATACGTATTCGATCTAATTATTAATCTAAATCTGATTTAGTGATATGTATATATTAGATAAAGCCCGATAATATATAATGTAGTGCGCAGTTACAAAGTAGTTTGTAATTGACATTAGGAAGTGTCACTACTAGAAATATATTATCAAATAAAGTTCCTGGTCAAGATTTACTAACACGGGTCAGTTAGTTAAATCCGTTGAGACCAGTACATGTCGTATATCGTGACTTGGTCCGATGTTTTATCTCAATGAACCATGAGTCTTGGGAGACTCGTATAGACGTGTAGGTATTTACAATGGATAAACACTGAATGACCCACCAAAGATTCTTAATGGATGGCACACCAACATCAATAAGAATCTTCTCGGGTTGAGTAGCATAGTGGTCCTTCGACTTGAGATACCGATGTGGATGTATGAGACATCCTCCACACTTAGATGACAGTCACGTCACCGATCTATTTAGATCAGACCTCCGCCTGTTCGTTGGGTGTGGACCGATCCTTAGGATATCATGTGTGTGTCAAGATAGGATCCTTCAGTTATGTGTATAGAGCATAGGTAATCCATATGTGATTAGCAATCTGTTAAATTCATGGCTGTGGTATACTTCGGAAGTAAGACTGAGTATTATTTAGAGATTGCTAATAGATACGTCGATAGGATTATCCTTATAGAGATTTGACGTTTATATCTATATCTCTAGGATAATCTAGATACTTATGACGGAGGGATTATACGTATGCAATGACCTCGACCTGTATGATTCAGGTAGTTTATCTGTGGTCGTCATAATTTACAAGTGGGTAGATTATGGACACGAAATTGGATTTCGTGACGGATATGTCTGAATCTAGAGAGTCCCACTAATGAAATATACTCGTAGAGCACTAGGGCGACTATTATAAATAATGGTGATTATTTATAAATCGTTTAACTGTTAAACGAAAGATACATGCATTAGGGGTCGAACCGTCATTTCCTAATTAGTGTGTATTTCTGTTTAATATTTGATATTATTAAATACATATTAATTAATTATCAAATTATGATATTTGACATATATCATTAATATATATATTTGAGATATTTAAAGTAAATATAATACATGTATTTGAGATATTTGTATTTAATTAATTAATTAATTATTTAATTGTTAAATAATTAAAGTAATTAAAATATAAATATCTTACCAAATGATAATGATGGGAAATGATTAACAAGTGTATATTGTTGACTTTTGCATTAAAAGAAATGTTTATCGAAATAGTTTTGATAACTTAGATATTTGTTTTAATAAAGTTAAAATTGAAAATATCTTTTTCCTTTAATGCTTGTGAATTTCGGCCACAACCCTAGAAGTATTTAATGTGTTAAATTTTTTCATTTGCCAACTCTTGTCTAAGCTTTCAAAAGAAAAACAAAACACTTTGAGAAGAAAAAGTGAAGGAACAAGATTCAAATAAAAAAAAAAGAGACATGGATTTAGTAAGTATTTCCAACCTTTTATTAGAGGGTAATTTGTTCCTTTCATCCATGGCTACAACATGTGTAGGTATTAGGTTTTTCTACTCATTCTTGTTTATGTTTTTGATGGTTGTAAGTTTTGATCATGGGTGTTTGCATGTATGATACTTAAAGAAAGCTTATAAGATGTTATTAAGCATTCTTTTGATCATTTGATGATCTAGTTGTCATTCTAGAGTTGTTGAGCCACTCATTGATGACCTAGAATTGTTCTAGAGTTATTTCACAGTGGTGAGACTTGTTTGGTGTGGTAGAGACTTGATTGAAACTTTTGATTTGTTTAATTTGGTGTAATTTGATCATATTGATGGTTTTGCAAAATTAGGGTTTATACCCTTTCCAAATTTGGGGTTTTTCATATATGTGTTGTGTTATGATGTATATATGATGTATATCAAGTTTGGTGATGATTGGATTTCATCTTTACTTGTTTTGAACAAGATTGGACTAAAATGCACAAGTTGGAAACTTGGAGGGGCTCACAACAATTTGTAAGAAATTATGGGTTTGAGTTGCAATTTGTAATTTGATGTGTATGAAATGTTAAAATCACTTTGGTACTGATTTGGAATCATTCAAAATTGTATTTGATAGTTTAAGGACCAAAATGATCAAAATGCAAAGTTTTTGGGCAATTCTGTAATTAATGAAAAATCTGGAAAAAGTTTTCAGAATTATGTTTTCATGTATATTTGATGTAAAAATCATTTTGGTTGTGATTGGAGATCACCTAAGTTTGTTTTTAACAACTTAGGACTAAAATGATTAAAATTGAAAGTTTTTTGCCTTTACGCAATTAAGAATAAATATGATTTCTTGGGTAAGAATTTCAGATTTTAAGTATTAAGTAATTAAAATAAATAAGTTTATTTTGATTGTTCAAGAAAAAAATTTGAAATCGGAAAATTTTGATTTTCCGCATTCTGATGTGCGGTCAACCACAACACAAGTCATCCAATAACTCATTCATTCACCCGTGGTGGCTGGGTAATTTGAAGCCAGGGCTGGACTATAGCTAGTTGTTGGTTGAAAGAGTAATTTATCTCTTTTTGAGTTCAGACTACGGTAGTCGGGTCGTCTTTTCCATACACAAAAATTCCTCGTGCACGAACAAGAAATTGAGTACCACTTTACCCACCAAGGATGTAACCAGAAAGAGGTTTGATTTGATCAGTACGGAAAGGACTCTTGGTCCGCATGGATAGGGGTCTTAATTAATATAATAATAAGAAACCATGGGCTCTGGTTTCCACTCACCAGAACATTATGCCAAACAATGATAACTAAGTGTGGCACTCTTGATTTACTGTGAGAACGCAGAAGTACTATCTCCGCTCATCATCTGAACTAAAAGGAATAAGATCTTCTGCTTGTCTTCCATCTCGGATATTTCTCATGAAGCGTCTTACTATAGTAAGAGTATTTGATTAGCCCAATCATGGAACACTTTTACAGTCAACATGTGACCAGAGGGGTCACATAGTGACTCAAGGTCGCGTAAGTCTGTAGGGACCCGCAGGCCCCCCTGTTCGACTATGCTATGTCATCTTGACACTCACCGTCTATCTAAAAGCCATGAAAAAGTGTTTCCAAATCCACAAATGTCTTCAACTCTTCTTGTTCTATTAATCAAAAGCAACGGCAGTGCCACGCCGGTTTAGAATTCGATTCTTCTGCAAACCTTATCCCCCACCCCCTTTCCCCTGGCCGTCGTGTGTGGGCCACACTTCAGAAAGAACAGGACCTACAGGTGCCCTTCACTTACCCGTACTACCCATTAAAACCCCAACATTAATGTGCCTAGAAGATGTAAGATTCCTTCCCTCCTCAGAAAATTCCTTCAAGCCGATCCAATAGCCTTCAGGTACTTCGTATAGATAGTGAGTTCCCCGAGTAACGAGGAAAAACCAGAAAGATAACAAGAAGTAAGAAATCACGATTAGTCTTAAGAGTTCCAATAGACTAAGATGTCAAAAAGAACGTAGAGAACTCCAGATCCCCAAACCCAGACCCAGGTCCACAAGCAGGTAAATAAAGGTCATAAACATAAATGATTAATTACTTTATCTCAAGCAATCCAATGGAGACAAGACTCTAAGCTATCTAGTTTACAACCACTTAGTGATACCAGTTAAGAAAGTTATTATGACATAACTTATATCATACCTACTTTACATGAGAAATAGACTCTATCAGGACACAGAGTACTAGAACAAAGACAACGATAACTATCGAAATGTAAAGGTTTGCCTCATCCTTTCCCAACTTAAGATAAAGGCAACCGTAAGAAGCCTGACGAGAGTTCATCTTAAGAAATGAAGACCTTTGTAACATCCTGGGTTATTTTAGAGTGTTAGCATGAATTTTATTTTTCGCGTGTGAGACCGCATCTGAACGCGATGTTTATTTTTTCAGTAAAATGTGAACTTTTCACGAAATTAATTATAAGTTTATAGAAAATTAATTTTGAGGGGTTAAATTGAAATTTACCATTAGTATTTATATATATAAATCTAGACTTTTCTTTACACACGTGTAAAACACAGACGCACACATTAAACACACACACAGGCAGGAAAAAAAAATATAAAAAAGAAGAGGGATCGAGAGAGAGAAAGGGAACCCGAGGAAGAGATGAGAGAGAGACCAAGAGAAGAGGAGGGCTGAGAGCAGTTCAACCTTGTCCCTGGCAGCCGGCGAGCCCCCTGCGCAGTTTCGGCGCCAGTGATGGCAAGTAGAGGCCGGCGAGAGGGAGAAGAGAGCAGGGGCAGAGGCAGAAAGAGAGAAGACTGATGGAAGAAGAAGGAAAGAATGATTCTGCAATTTGAAACTTTTATTTCATTCATGGATGTAAATGGTAAGTAAACTATGCTATAATTTCCTTGAATTTTTGTATTTGATTCTTTTAGGGTTTTGATTAGATTTTTGAAAATTATTTCAATAACTGGATTGCGAGTATGTTAAAATATTTTAGGGACTTATTAGAGTTAGAAATTGGAAGAATTAAGTTAGGATATTCGAATTTTTTTTTAAAAAAAAATAGAGAAGGAAGAATCGGCAGAACCCTAGATTTAGGGATTTTTGTTGTATGGCAACATTGAACACATCTAAATGGAAATTTATTTTTTTGTGTTATTGTTTTGTATTGGTATATACTTGGAATTGGATTGCAATCTTTTTGTTTGAAAAAAAGGATAGATGGCCGGATAGATAGGATGGAGGTGGGAGGTTTTTTTGATTTAGATTAGATTGGATGTATTATGTTCAAGTTGATTGTTGATGATAGATATGCTTTGACTTGTTTACGACTTTATTTCAAGATTAAAAAAAATGGACTTGGCCGAAACTATGTAATTTGGGGGAGGAAGATGTCTTGATTCAAATTAAAATATGTGTGTTAGTATGCTTATGTTGTGGTTTGATGAGACTTTTTTTATTAATTTATTTGGAATTTTACTCAAGATCGGGTATTGGGTTTTGACCGAAACTTTGATGTTGGAAGAAATGAAATCTTAGCTTATTGAAAACTCAAACAAGGAATTAATGTTTCAGGCTTAATGGTGTTTTTATGTAAATGATGAATGCTTAGTTATTCATGAGTTGATGATAGGATGTGACATGTGCATTTATATGGATATGGTTGTCAATTTGAAATGGTCCTTAAAATCAAATATAGAAGAAAAGAATGGAAAATTGATTTGTTCAATATTAATGTGTTAAAGATATTATATGTAAAGACATGTTAAATTTTGATGTTTGAAATATGTAAGTGTACTTCTTAATAAGAAAAATGGGAATTGAATATGTGTGTATGTAAATGACAATATGATTATGCCTAAAGGAATGCGAGTTGAAAACGTATATATGCTAATATGTGATGTATGCATATGAGTTATGTTATAAGAATGAGTTGTAGAATGCACAAGATAAGAATGTTTGAGCACACGTTGATATTTGTGAAATAGTTAAATAAGTTTAAGAACTGAGAATTTGAAGTCTGAATATGTGTGAAGATTCATATAGTAGAATAACTTTGATTTCATGTGTATAGAACATGTTATGGAATTATTGAGTTGGTATGAGAAATGTGCAGAGGTATGTTTTGTAATAGTTAAGCCTATTAGTTTGCGTAATAACATATAACATTATGTATATAAATGCATATCGGGTTGCATATGGTTATAGAGTTGTAATAGTTTATAATGTTAGTGAACATGTACGATACATGTAAAGTATATTGAAGATAGTATAAACATATATCGCATAAGATAAATTAAAGATGAAAGCATGTAAAGAGCAGCATTTATGTGTCATTAATGTATAGATACACGCGAACATGTGCATGTAATTATATGACAACCAAAGATAAGTATATAAGAAAGCATGACAAAGGTAAGTGGAAGCATAAGAAATATATATGCATATTTGTGTGTTATGATTTTCAGAAGTTGAATTAAAGTTAAGAATGGTTTTGAGATTCAAAAATGTTTTAAAGAAAAGTTTCAGATGCATTGAAAGAAATGTATTTCAAAAATTATTTACAATAGTTTTAAGATATGAAAAATGGTTTTATGTTTCCGGGGCATGGGGGAAAAACCCACCCCGGTATGTAACTTATACAGAGATGGAATTGACAGATAGAGACATGTGCATAAGTAGAGGATTAAGAGGACGACGATACGTAACGCCCCTAGATCCTAGTTTAGAGCTAGGATGACGGCATATGTTCGTGTACCTTGACTCTAGTTCAGAGCTTGGGTGGTAGCATAGATCTGCACCCCCAGTTCAAGTTTTGTGGCTTGGGGGACAACGATACGTAATGCCCCAAGACCACCAGTTTCAAAGACCCAGATGAGTATTCCCGGACACGTCCAGTTGAGTTGGTTCCTGGGCGTAGAGGTGCATTCAGGGGGACAACGATACGTAACGCCCCTGAACACCAGATTTTCACTGAGGTACAAGATGCATGTATTATGATTTGAGTTTATCAGATTTTCAGACAAGTTTTGCAAATAGTTGAGAAAGAGCTTTTCTAGAAAGAAAAAGTAAAATAGAATTTTCAGGAAAGAGTTTTCATAAAGAAGTTTTCATAAAAGAGTTTTTCAGAAAGAGCTTTCAGTAAGTATTTTATAAAAGCATGGCATATTAAAGTAGAGTATAGTTTATAAGCTATGTATAGAAATCATATATTCTAGTAATCATTGAGTTGCATATAGTTGATATTAATGCATGATTGCATTATTACATTTATATATATACATGATTGATGTTTGTATGAATTGTATGTTTACATAGGAGGAACCTTTTGCAAATACTAGTGTATGATATTATGATTACATATACAAGTATACATGATTGAAACTGGTGTGATGAATGTTTGATAAAAAGAATGTTTTATAATATCGATTTGATGATATTTCAATGAAATAAAATAAAGATAGTTATAATTATTGCCCGAGCTGGATTAGCAAAGAATGTATAGGTAAGTACCGAGATATCAGAGTAGCGCAGTGAAAAACGTGATGAGACTTGACTTAGTGGATAAGGATATAAAAACTTGTTGTTTATATTATGGATGTTGAAATGTAAAAAAGATACATGATTTAAAATATATGTATGAATAGATAGAAGAATTGGAAGCAAGTAATATGTCTGTAAAATGGATAAAAGTTATATAGTTATTTCAGACTTTGTAAATATTTGCATGGTCACATAGACAGCCCAGGTTAATTCTGAAACAGGATTCAGACTTTGCGTGTATTTGACACTCAAGGTATGAGCATAGTTACTTACTGAGTCTTATGACTCACTATCCAATAGTGTTTGAGTTTTGCAGGTTGGTGACCTGATTGGTCAACCACATGCATCAGATTTTGAGGAGCCGGATAGCAGAGTTGCAGTCAGCCAGTCACCAGGTCTTGGGAGTATAAGTTTAGTTATAAAGAACTTAAGTTGTATAAGTTAAGTTGTAAAGGTTTTTGTTCATATGCATTTTTGGGCATGGAGTCCAATTGTGTTATGTCTTGAGTTCATCATTTCAGTATCATATTATATGTTTGGGCCATATAGACTGCATTACATTGCATAATTATGAGTCTTGCATGAGAGTTAGCTAGAGGCTTATAGAGATAAGACAATCTATCACCTGCCGGTATCATCTCCTGTAGCGGGATGTTACAACCTTGGAAGGTAGATCACCTAGAAAATGATTAAGGAAGTTTTCGAGGATGTAAAGAAGAGATCTCAGTATAACCCAAAGATCTAGACAAGTCAGCACAAGGTTTACAGTACTGGTAGAAGTCCACATAATAGATTAACCTTAGTAGAACCTACAGATAAGACCAAAGCCAGTAGAAAACCGTGGAAGCATAAAAGAATAGACCCGTGAGATATGAGATATTTAGAAGTGACAAAAATATCTGTATGGACAGAAGAACAAAGTGTCATAGCTGCGACTTATAGCAAGAGAAGATAGCAAAAATCTAGGAAGTAGTCAGAAGAACGAACCACCACTAGCCTCAGTAGCATGGCGTAGAGCCAAGAGATAGGATCTGAAAACAGTAAGAAGGAAACAGAAATGTCAAGAGTATTCAGTACGTATAGTGACATATGTAATGTAGCTTGGAGACAACAAGATAAGTGAAGACTCTAACCAAGTATGTGAGCATGTATCCATCCCCAACTTAGAATCCAGTAAGAAGAAGAACTAGATAAGAGTGGCATCTAAACCAACAGATTCAGTAGAAGATGTCCTAGGTAATCGAAGTTGATAGAGTTTTCAGGAGAGTAAGGATGTAAGGAGTGCAAGAAACTGAAATGAGAAAGAAACATATGTAGCAGAGTAAGCTTCTTAAGGAGGAATAACAAAGAGAGTATAACGCACTCAAAGAGAGAAAGTAACGATTTCAGAAGGTTTAACAACAGAGACTAAATAAGAAAGAGTGCAGAGGCAGCACAAGAAAGTTTTTAGTGAGCATGACTCTAGAGGAATTTCGCAGAAGAGGTAGTGTGTTCGATAGTTGAAAATGATCAGAAGTAAGTTGAAGAAGGCAAACCAGACAGTTTTTAGCAGTAGTGCCCTAGTGCAGGAAAAGACATCAGATATATATATATATATATATATATATATACGAGTCCCAGACTCATAGATAAGCAGCATGTGCAACTGGGTCACCATAATCAGAAAGGCCTCAGGATAAGTTCCCACCCTCCTAACCCTCGTTAGACAACAGTAGCAGAGATGAACCTTGAAGGTTACCTCAAGATATTCCCAGGAATAAGTGAAAGTATAGTGAAAGAAGACCGAAACATAAGACATTCAAACATAGTTTAAGAACAAAATAAAAGTGAGTAACATCTTTGAGTAAAAGAGTTAGAAAAGAAGTTGTTTAGATGGAGCGATACAGCGATAAAGTAGTAATGTAATGACTGAGATACAAAGGAACCAGTGTTAGAACGTAATAGTGGATATGTAAAGGAAGAAGATATCTCTCAGATAAGAAGACAGAGACATGGACCAATGAAGTTCTCAGTATAGAATAGGATAAAGGAGGAAATGAAATGAATACTAAGGAAAAAGGTTTGGAAGTGAAGCCGTCAATGTGCAACGACGGTAGAAGAGAATACCTGATAAGCAAAGGCAAAAGTGTATAACAACAAGGTTTCTTAGTATCAGAATGAAACCGAAGATCTCTTACGTGTTAGCCCACGTAAACCATATAAAATACCCCGTCCTAATCTAAGTTGACCAAACCACTACGAGTTTGGGAAGGCTTTAGCCACGCATATGGGTAGTTTGGTAGATTTGTAGCACAATATAGAATAAATGAGATAAGTTACTGCAAGGTCGCAGTTAGTATAGCGGGTGGATCCTCAAAGTACGGTATACTTACATGTATTTGAGTAACGACCCTTGACAGTAATGGATTATGGAAAAAAAATTGGTGTGGAACACCGTAACCATATTCATAGTAGCAATGAAAGTAAATGTATGAAGGAAGTATGAATTATAACTAGAACCAAATCGCCAGCGTCCCCGTCTATAACAAAAAGTGCAGTTTAAGCAAAAGAATACAAACAGATAAGCTCCCAAAGAAGCTACTAGAACCAACCTCTTTAGTACAAACCCATTGGGTAAACAAAATGGTGAGTAAGAGGTACATAAAGAATCTGACCCTGCACTACAAGATCCTAACTTATACAGATAAGTAGAAGCAATAAAATTTGTAGGGACTGATAAGAAAAAGCAACTGATAAGCAGTCTGATATATATATATATATATATATATATATATATATATATATATATATATGTAAAATTTGTAGAGTCAAAGCTGAAGTAAATGAACCTAATTACAGGACACATAGTACCTTCAAAGATGATAGACCCTTATGTAAAGGTTGGAAAGCCTAGCCCAATAGTTATATAAAAACAAGTTAAAGGGTGTTGAGTTCTCAACCAGAAGACTCTTAGGTATATCTTCTTTTAAATAGATATAAGAATACTAAACAATCAAGAACTATAAGGTGTAAATATAAACCACGAACCTAGTACCATTCAGAACTGATAACTCATGCGGGTAATGAGCTGGAGTAAGTAAAGTATAACGAAAGATGTAAAAATGGGGTTTCTTTGATGCACTATAAGGGCTGTAGCATGGCCGTAGTGTAAAGTAATCAATGAGAATTTTATGAAAACCGGACGAGGAGTTCCCTTTCGATCAAGAATTTAATAAGTATAAGGTATGAAACAGAAGTTAAGATAAGAGAAAGACTAAGGCATACTTATTATAAAAAGAATGAATGATCAGTTTAACAGAGATCTTAGTCATCAAGTTATAGTGAACCCGGTTAACGTAAATTAGTTTACAGTGAAGTAAGAGTCCGAGTAGATGGAAATAAAGATGGTTACGAGTATAAAGTCAGTTTAAGCTGATGGATTAGAAAGGACCCGTGAACTATGTAACCTATAGTAATATCTTAAGTTTAAAGAGGATTCGAGGATGAATCCTATTTAAGGGGGGGAAGAATTTGTAACGACCGGTAGTCTCTACTACTGTTACAATATAGTACCGTGGTATTACGGGATGAAGGTAACATAATATAAATTATGTTGGGACACAAACACACTCATGGAACGACTTTGGGGACAATTGGTGAATTCTTCGAAATTCCGATACGAAACTGTATAATGTTCCACTCCGGACAACCCATGATATTGGGGCCGTAAATTTCTCATACGAAGTTCGATTTTTATGAATATTATATAGTTGGAAAGCTGAGATCGAGATCTACAACTTCCGCATTGAACATTTTGCCAAATGCGGACCAGAAACTGGTAAAAAATGCAGATCAAAAATTTGGATGAATAATAACTCGGACCTATCTAGATAATTCTTCAAGTTACTTCAATTTTTTATAATCTTCTAAATTTAAATGGTCAAGTATAAAAAGGGAACACTATTTATGTATCCCTAAAAAATTAAAAAGAATGAAAAAGAAACGTGGGAAAGAAAATAGAAGAAGAAGAAGAAGAAGAAGAAGAAGAATAAGAAGGAGAAGGAGAAGATGAAACAAGGAAGAACATTGTCAACCAAGGAAGACTTGGAAGATGAAGGAAATCAAGAAGAATAAGGAACCACAAACTTTTTCGATCATATCAGACTTATTGTTTTTACGCTTTAGGGCGTTAGATGATTTTTAGTACAGTTATTTCAAGAAAGTTTATGATTTAAGTTATGTTTGAGAAAGAAACGTTTTCAAATTATGATTTTATGGTTTTCTAGGCATGGGGAAAAACTCACCTCAATATGTAACTAGATACATACATGGAATTGACGGATAACATGTGCACATGTAGAGGACTGGGGGGACGGCAATACGTAACGCCCTCAGATCCTAGTTCAAGACTAGGGATGAAAGATGTCCTTAGATCTTAGTTTCATAGCTTGGAGGGTAACATAGATTCGCACCCCTAGTTTCAAGGACATGAGTGGCATGTCTTGGGGGACGGCGATACGTAACTCCCCAAAATCATGGATTTTCATTTCTGGCTCTAGTTAGGCGTATGAGGGACGGCGATACGTAACACCCCCATACGTCAGGTTTTTAGAGACAGATACGGATATCGGAAATAATTTTCAAATACAGTTTTCAGAAAAGGTTTTTAGAAAAGAATTTTTTCAGAAAACATCAGTTTTATAAGAAAATTTCAGAAAAGATAAGTTTTACAGAAAGAGTTCAAAAGAGATTTTCAGAAAGAAGCCTAGAGTTTTCAGACAGAAAAAGAGTTTTCGTATAAAGCTATTTCTTGAACTTTGGTTTTAGAACCAAATATTTTTATAACAGTATTTCAGTTTCCGTCCACTCACTTAGATCATACAACGATCTAACCCCCAACTCCCAGTGTTTTGTTTTGTAAGTTCACGGAGGACGAGCTCGGAAGGATGGATACTGATAGCAGTCACTAGGGAGTTGGTCCATCGGGTCAAGCCAGAGAGTGTCTTGTAACATATATATTATACAGTGATGGTGATATGTATATTGCATTATAGAAGTTATTGATGTTGTTGAAATGTGTATTTAATCATAGTATTTAGTAGTAAGAGTATTATGCATACATGGTCGATGAGTTGGGCTATGATCCCATACATGAGTTTATATATATGTGAGATAAGAATAGCAGTTACCAAAAGTCAGAGGCTTATGGGGATAGTACGGTCTATCCCTTGCTGGCAACAATCTCTCAAATTGGGGATGTTATAAGAATTGATAGTCTACTTAATCCAAAAATGCATAATAGAGGCCCAAGGGAATGATGAGGCTAATGGAGTTTGACAGAAGAACCTGACCTAGTCGTACAAAAGAGTTCAAGCGAGAGCTAAATGAGTTGATAATGGAGCAAGTTGGCACGCCAATTCGACATAGAGAAGACTTGCTAGATTTGGATTTATCTGAGGATTTACGGAAACCGACCCAGTGGGTTTATACTAGCATTATTGTCTGGTTAAAGAAGCTAGATGAAGCTTTGACAAGCATCATCTACCTAGGTATGCCAACCCGATGAACGAAGATAGGATCAAAGACCGACCTCTATTAGAGTCATATAAGGCCGATGTGACAGAAGTTGCTCAGTAGCTCTCATTGAGACTGAACCTTGCCAGACAAAACAGCGGCGGATGCGTGTTAGGCATGAGATCAACCTTGAAAAAATTTATGCCCTTGCCCTCTCTTAGCCGAAACTGTCCAGGTCTATTGGACTTGTTTTTTTTTTTTTTTTTTTGATGATTTTTCCACCCCTGAACAGCCCAAAAACTGGAGTATTTTGCACACCGACACTACCCTTTTATGCGAGCACAGCTCACTATTTTGGTGCTGGTTGTTTGCTGATTTTTTTGCCACTATTTTGGACAAAATAATCACTCTAAAACAGCCCCAAATGGTCCACAAGACACCCATTTGTGTTCCCAAATTTTCTGGGCGGAAACACAACTAAATCGTAGCACTAACAAGTGACTAAAATGGCGTCATTTAACAGATTTTTCTGCTCATAGCCGAATGGTACAAGAAAGAAAAGTAGAAGGATTTTACGTCAAAATCCAAAAGGTCTTTCGTGCTATGACTCGCCACCAACAAATACAAGAGTGAGATTCACTCAAAAGAACAACCAAATCCCTTAACACTTTAGAGTTTTTCAAGATGTCACACAAATTTTTGTATTTCTTTTCTTTTTCTTTTTCTTTTTCTCTCAACACTTAGAGAAAATCAAAAATAAGAGAGGCTGGGTTTTTTTTCAAAGTGAGAGTATGTTTAAGAAAATCATATTTTCCTTTTTATACTTAGGGTTTAGGTTGTCAAAAATTAAACAAAAAACTTCAATTTTTCCCTCAAAAATTCGGCCAATGGGCCATTTCCATAAACCTTTCATAACCATGGCATAGATAAACTACAAACAAAGTACCCGTTTTGTTTACTTTTTCTAGACTATTTTAGATTACTAACTAAATTAAAATTTCATTTTCCAAGTACCTTAGGGTTTACCATGACTATCCGATTGTTAACCAAGCACTAGAACACATTAAGTATGGAGAATAATAAATAATCCAACACAAAACTCAAAAGAATAAAGTGATACAAATTAAATTAAGAATTGTGTATAAGTTCCATTACAATCTTAAACAAATGAATTAGTTACACATGATGTTCATTAACACAAATAATTCATTATTACAAGACAAGAACTCATAATTACAAAAGAAAAATTAGATGGAATAGAAAAACTCATTTTGAGCTTTTTTTGCTTTAATCTTCAGTTCCGGGTTGAGTCTTAGAGTCTCGCCTCACTCTAGATGTTTTTCTTCGCTTTCTACTCTCCAAAAGTATAATTTTTTAGGCTAGAACCAGACTTATTCTTTTATACGAGCTGCCGGGGGTTTTCACTCTTAAGAAATCGAAGTTCTACTCAAACCAAGAAATGGGATCACGTCGCGCTACACATGGACTTGTGTTGTGACTCCGGCCTAACGTGACATTCTGTCTCAATTTTTACCTTGATCGCATCGCATCGCAGTTGTGTGGCGTCGCAACGCGGAACTTCTTGTACCTGCATCACAACATATCTTGCATTGCGTCGCGCTACAATTTCAATTAATATTATGTCTTTAAAATACACTAGGCAGCAATGCGACACGAAAATCTGCATCACGCCGCCCATCCTAAATTTTGGGTAAGGTTAATTCACGATCTGAATGTGTAGAATATCTTTCTAATACGTCCGACTTAGTCTTGGTACAATCCCAGCCTACAAATCACATAAAAAACACATTAAAGCTCTCACAAAGCTCGAATTAAATCACAAAATTACAAGATAAGGTAGCGATAAATATAGATGTATTGACCATTCATTAGCGGATGAGACCCAGGCTGCTTCTTTCACTGCCAAGGTAGATAGGCCATTGGGAATTCTCATGACGGTATGCCTAATAAATCAAATTAAATCAATGTTAACATATCCTATTTGAAAGCAATTGAAGTTTTCTCAGATTATAGAAAGTAGTTAGATATGCCATTTAGAAGAATGAGTTCCCTGTTTATAGTAAGCAATTGTGGGAGAAGCAAGGCCATTAAGACCCTGGTGCCATGGCTCGTCGTTGGAACCAGCAAGGGGAACAAAACCCTAATGTTTTCATCATCTAAACACACTTTAGAATTTCATTTTTGTTACAATAACACAAGAGTACATGAATTTAATGAAAATATCTTCTTCTTTTTTCGCTTACTATAGACTTTGATACCATGGTCAATTAATGTTTTGCTCAATAAGCACATCAACCAACTTCCTGCCGTCAATAGTGGATTGGTAGAAAGTCTTCTCAAAGAGGATGGCACCAGAGATGTACTGGCCAAGATCAGGGGCTGTGACAATGAGGGTATTAGCCTCAGTGTTCTCTAGCCCAATAGAGGCAAGACGCTTTCCATGGGTTGCATTTGACTTATCCATGACCAAAATTCCTCACTCTGGTGATGTATTTGACTCATCCATGGACAATCACCACAAGAATTCGATTTCTTAACTTTGCCAAAGGTCGACGATAAACGATATAAAAGTCGACGCTAAAATCTTCAGTGTCGAAAAGAAGTGACACAGAAAATGGATGTTAAAGACTGGTCGAATGAAGGTTTTAACATCGAAAATCAACCAGCGAGGCTAAATATTTATGCTTCACCTATTTGTCGCCGCCAAAACCCATAATAGACGATGCAAAAATTTTATAATTCATCGTTGATAACAATATATGATTCTAAATCCAATTATCTTTTAGCGATGAACATATGTGGCGTCGCTAAATATCATATATATATATATATAGCGTTGAAATTTACATTGTCAAAGCCAAAGTAATACATTTAGCGTCACTACTTTTGGCGATGCGAAAAAGTTTTAATTTTTTTTAAAAAATTAAAATATTATTAAAATTCATATGTAATTAACCAACAATTACAAATATATTTTAAAAATATTTTATTTTTAAAAATTTTTAAATTGAAATTAAAATAATTTAAATATATATAATAAAAGTTTTATTACATTAAAAAAAAACATGTCAGACCATTGGTCGAGGTAGGTGTTGCATATGTCGGGCCTGTAGGAAATGTAGAGGTCGATCATGTAGTACTGCTCTAATCGAGCGATCTCTCCCCAGGCACCCGCAAGCTCACCATCTGTAATGACTCAAATTCCATAGCTCAACTAAAGTCGTAACTTGGTGACTAAGATAAAAAATTTCTCCGAGCATTAGTGAATTTTTTTTTGGAGACGACTTAGAGACCAATAAGCCATATTTGATAATGGGTCTGGCAGGCCTAGCACTAATTTATTGGGCCTAAGTCAAAATAAAGGCCCAATTCTAGGAATAATGCTAACTATATTTTAACCAATCCATTTAAGCCTAACAAGAATCATAATTTTGCCCCAAGTCTCCATTTTCTAGTAAAACCCATAATTTTCAAGACTTTTCAAGACTTACTTTATCATTTACTAAAGACTAAAGAAAAATTTGGAAACCACTTATTCTTCCCCCCTTTTAGTCGAAACCTCCATGAAGCCTAAGTGAAGATTTTTCATTTTTCTTGCAAATTTCCAAAGACAACCAAGTGCAATCCATCACAAATCAAGTATAGGAAGGAGAAGAGGAAGCTTGGGGACTCTATTAGTGAAGAAAGAACTTGATTCAAGATAAGAAAAACTTGACCCAAATTTTGAAATGTTGATTTTTGATGATTTGATTCAAGGAGAAAAGGAAGATTTTTCATTTTTGATGGTTTATGCCTGTGTGCCATCACTGTGGCAGGGCATGACACATTAGCCTAAGTGCTTCATACTGCACAAACATAAGAAAAGGCCAAAGAATGTGTCACCTAGATCTGATTCTTCAAATATGGTTTCTCAAGTTTCCGCACTAACTAAACAAACATTTTTTCTTAGTGAGAAACTTGCTTTGTTGACTAGGAATACTCAGATGGTTGAGTTTCCTAAGAAAGTTTGGGTGAGGAAGCAAGATGACTCCCCATCTACTTCTGAGTGCCTTGGTTTTGAAAGGCATAATGATTCTTAGAAATGGCATTTTATTTCCCAATTGCATGTGTGCGTGTGTTTTTATATTTTTTGTACGTCTATTTTTTTACTACATATGGGTGGGTATGTTTTTTTTTGTTATTTATCCCTTAGTATATAGGATGGAAACCCAAACATAAATTTCATAGCCGATTCCGAATGGACAGTGGTATGATCTACATTCGAGATACAACTCCACGTATCATTGGATATTGACAAGCCGTTTTGTGTCTTTATATTTTTTTGTGTTAAAAATTGAAAAAAAAATCAAAAATAATAAACTAGAAAATGAAAAAGACCAAATGATATTTTTTTTTGGTTTGTTAGAGCATGAATAGCTTATTGCATGTGATCCTAGTATATAAGATATATATTTATGCATGTGTAATATGCTTTTATTTTTTTATGCTCTATGTGCATAAGTGTGTGTGATATAATCATTGGTATATCTTGTGATTGCACTTCACATACACGTTTTTATTATTATTATGAGTTTTTGGACCGGTAGTCTAATCTCTATCATACTTATCTCACTAAATAATGTGACCTTTGACTAGATAACCTTGTGTCATCCTCTTGCAAAAGTAAAAAGAAAGAAAAAATAAATAAATACATGATTCTCAAGTGCAAAAGAGCCAATGGGCCAAATTCAAAAGATAATGATAAAACCCTTCACTCAAAAGTATTTTTATTTATGAGCTGATGATATTTAGAGGGAGAATAACATATCATGCAACCAATGTTGCTAATCTTCAGCTCCTAGTGGTGCTGGGTTTGAACACCTATTTTGTGCACTTGGTGTGTTAAAAGATGTGATTTATTTGGCTGTGTCCCACTAATAAAATAAGGTCTTACTAAGCATTGATTCGTTGTGCACTTATTTTTCACACAAGTACGTGTTATGCTTTGATGTCTATGTTATATGCATGCGTGTAGTATTTAGCAAAATTTAAAATGATGCATATTATTTCATGTCTTAAACAGCGAGTACTGACTGGATATCATTGTACTTGCTTGAAGTGTTGTTTCAATCATTCTTTTTATTGATTTTTTTAGTCAATGTGTGCTTGTGTGTGCTTCATGTTTTGGCATACAATATTTTTGTGCACATCTATGAGTGATTACTCTCCATGTGTTATTTATGCTAACTTAGTAAGGCTGTTTGTGAAGGGGAGTAACTTTTGTTTGAATATTCTCTTGCATGTGTAATCCATTTACCCCTTGTCATTTTATGACAAAAAGGGGGATAATAGTTTGAGTAATAGTTTGGGAGTAGTAGTATATCCTTGTTTTTTTCTATCTCTTGTTTAGGGGGAGTATAATTAAGAGGGAGTAGGATATCTACTATCTATTTGTACATGCATGAGTTTTATCCTTGCTTTATTTGTTCTTTATAATCTATGTGTTTTTCACGGTATGTTGTTGTTTGTGGATATTTCAGGTAAGTAGATTTGGTAGTTGATGTGGCATTGATTTCAAGACTACTTGGTTAGGTATTAGATCAAGTCTTAATGTAATAAATCACTATCGTGATGATTGACAATTGACTATTTTTTTTGGGTCTTTTCTGTAGTCTTTGTATCAGGTAGTGTTTTATCACGGAATGCCAAATGGGGAGATTGTTAGTTCAATTTTTATTGGCAATGTCCATAACAAAATGGTTCAACTGAGTTGTATCGAGTCTTGAAGATCTCAGAGTAATTGGACAAAATCAGATGGAGATATTAGAACGATGTTCACTCTTTTATATATTCTAGAAGATTTAGAGTTCCAATTGGTATGAGGTCAGTTGCATGGTATGAGCTCCAATGCGTAGATATAAAGAACGCATGATTTGGCCAAGGGACGAGAACGTTACAAGCATTCTAAGTTGCACCTGAAAAACCAGTCCGCGACCCACGTTCGTGTGGCGTTCGTATTTTCGTTCGAATGTTCCGAGGTAGAAACTTTGCCCTACCTATATAAACAAACATTGAGCCACATTCACAAGTGGTTGAAAACACATTCCTTTAAGCCTAAACACATTCTTAGTTTTCAATCTCTTTGTTTTCACCTTGAAGACTTCTTGTTCTCATGTCTTCTTTATTTTAGTGAAAGCGTTTTTTGTTAAACCATCAACACAATAAACCTAATTTCCTAAACCTTCAGAATTCGCAAGGAGGAAGATTGGCAGTGGGATTTCCGGTGTTCAGAGTTGCAGAATTGATTCACTCAGAGAATTCAGAGATTCTGAAGAAACCCATGGGGTACGAGCTCGAGGAGTTCTTCGAGTTCTTACAGTCTAGAGGTACTAGAGTCAGTGGAGTTGCCACCATAGGTCTTTTACCATCACTGTAAGTATTTCTCTTTATAGTGGATTTGGCCTGGTAGCCGAGATACCCGGAATGGTTTTTTACTCGCACGAGTTTTCCATTTCGTCACCAAAATAACTTGTGTTGATTTTGTATGGTTGATTTATTTTCTACTTTAATATTTTGTTTTGATTTATTGCTATTAGAATTAAGGGTGTTTGTTGAAAATTCATAGAGACAATATTTAGAACTTGTCTTTATTATTGTGTTTATTCCGCATAGGGTCAGAACCTTGGTTAAATACGAATTTTCACCGTCCAATTCAACTCTTCAGGTTGACGTCTACGATATGCATCTTTATTAATAAGATGCTTCCCGGTGTGGTATTTGTGAGTATCTGATGTTCGTAAAGTATGTCAAATTCAGATAAACTATTGGGCATGCTTCTAGGTTCCGGACGACCGTTAAATAATTTATTTCTCCTCCATGGATGATTAAGGTCTAAGAATCTTCTGTGGCCCATATATCCAATCTTTTTCCGCAAACGTTGTGAAAATGTATCACCCGCACACACTGGACATGTCATGTAACCCTTAATACTCCACCCAGATAGAGAACCCTTGGATAGAAAGTCATTAATAGTCGACAATAATTATGATGGTCAAGTAGAATTGCCCAACTTAGTTCAATCACCTATATTCCTATGATAATTAATCTAAGTCAAACTCATTGAGTTCAAATTCTAATATTGGCCACGCATGCCCTGTAGGTATATTCATATCCTGCACGAAAATTAATTATATGAATACGATCAGCGTGATTAATTCCCAAGGCTAAATCAAAATTCTATTTTCCAAGTGCCTTAGGGTTTACCATGACTATCCTAATGTTGGCTAAGCAGTAGAACACATTAAGTATGAAGAATAATAAATAATCCAACACAAAACTCAAAAGAATAAAGTGATACAAATTAAATTAAGAATTGTGCATAGGTTCTACCTAAACTAATGAATTAGTTACACATGATGTTCATTAAGCACAAATAATTCATTATTACAAGACATGAACTCATAATTAAAACTGAAAGATTAAAATGAATAGAAAAACCAGTTTTGAGACTTTCTACTTCAGTCTTCAGTTCTGGGTTAAGTCTTAGAGTCTCACCTTGCTCTAGGTGTTTTTCTTCAATTTTCTCTCCAAAAGTACGATTTTTTTTTTGTTTGAACCGGACTTATTCTTTTATAGAAGCTGTAAGAGGTGTTCATTCTTGAGAAAATGAAGTTCTACTCAAACTAAAAATCAGGCTTGCGTCGCACTACACATGGACTTGCGGTTGTGATGTGGGTCTGATGTGACATTGTGTCTCAATTTTTACCTTGACCGCATCGCATTGTAGCTAGGTCGAGCCGTAATACAGAACAGCTTCAACCTGCGTTGCGACTGATCTTGCGTTGCTTCACGCTGCGTCTTTAACTAAAATTTTGTCTTTAAAATACACTAGGGAGCGACATGATACGAAGATCAGCGTCACGCCGCCCATCCTGAAATTGTAGATGAGGCTAATTCACGCTTCAAATTTGTAAAATCTTCACCTGATGCATCCGATTTAGTTTTGGTACAATCTCGACCTATAAATCACATAAAACAAACACATCACAACGCTCACAAAGCTTGATTTAAACCATAAAAATGCAAGCTAAGTGGGTGATAAATATAGATATATAGATTGCTCATCAGCAGGTGAGACCTCATGACGGTACGTCTAATCGATCAAATTGAATCAATATAACATATCCTATTTGAAAATAATTAAAGTTTTCTCAGATTATAGAAACTAGTTAGATATATCATTTAGCAAAACGAGTTTCCCGTAAGTAGTAAGCAGTTGTGCAAGAAACAAGGCCATCAAGACCCTGACATTATGGCTTATCGTTGGAATCAGCAAGGGGAACAAAACCCTGGTTTTTTCATCATCCAAACATGATAAACACTAAAAAGTGCATATTTATAATACGATAAATCAATCGTTTTACACTTGTAGTTTCATTAATCCCCTTAATTTTAGCACGTTTGTGAAATAATATTTTAAGTTATGTTTTGTGTATTTTTAGTCTTATTTTTGTTATTTGGTAGGCAAAATACTACTTGGAAGCTCGATAGGAAAAAACCAGAACTGGAAAAGGGCAAAAAGAGAAAAACAGCTTCCGCATCGCGACACGAAAATGTCTGCGCGCCACGACGCGCCTAATAAGATGAAGACACCAGGGAACATTCTATTCTCTTGACATGTGTCCCCAACGTGGCATTCGCGTCGTGACACACAGAGCCTTGGCGTCGCGACACGCCGACCAAATTTTGCCTATAAATTGAAGCCTTCGTCAGAAGAAATTTTCATACTTTCTTTCCGAATTCCTCTATAGATTTTGGAGAGAGTGTGTCTTGTGTGTTTATTTATTTAAAAGCTTTTGTAATGTCTTTTTCTTTCAGTAATAAAATTACAAGTATGTTTAATTACAAAATGAGTAGCTAATTTCATTTCGCTGGAGTAATGGGCGAATCTTTTATAATGAAAACTTAGATCAATTTCGACTACATTATAATAAATAAATTGTAATCTAAAGATTAAAACTTGATTTAGATCTAGATTAATTATTGACAAAATTAGCTATCGCCTATGTGACTGGTTTTATCTTGCTACCGCCTAAATGACTGGTTTTATCTTGCTACCACCTATATGAATGGTTTTATACGATTTTGGCATAATTCAGTACCTTGGCTGGACTTGTTATAGACAAACGGTATCACCGCCTATATGGCTGGTTTTATACGGTATCACCGCCTTTACTGCTGGTTTTATATTGTTGGCATACTTAGTACCTTGACAGGACTAGTTATCGACAGAAATGATTACCGCCTTTATGGCTGGTTCTATATATTGACATAATTAATTCCTGAGATAAATTAATTGGGTAACAAAGATAATTTATATATTATAATTAAGCGAGATTTCTTGATTTGAAATATTAAAAGCGGCTCCCCTAACTCAAACATTTCATTTTATTATTACATTTTCACTTAAAAGTTTCCAACAACTCCAATAAATCAAACCTTCTTCTTTTCGCTCCACTTATCATTCTATTTTAATGTAACACCCCGCCAGAGACAGGATGCTACCGGTATGAGACAGAATTAACCCATCTCCATAAGCCTCTGAACTTACCGAAAATCCGACATGATGTATTCTAAAAATGGACAACCTGGATCTCTGTCCAGCACCAAACAAACCTAAAATGAACATCATAAATCGAAATGGACCTCAGGTCCACACCAACACATCAAAATCACACCTAAGAGCTTTGTACCCATATCATCTATCAACATTCAAGGGCTCAGTGCCCACAACATCATAATCAATCAAAATATTTTCTAATATGTATATATACATATAGCGTGCTCAGCACGACAAATAAGCAATAACAAAATATTTTTAACTTCTTAAACTTCTAAACTTCTCTCAATACACTTGTGAGGGTGAGTGCAACTTTTGAAAGGGTCGTCTCATAAATTAAGCTCTTATCAAAACTAAGAGAGGGTCTTCTGAATAATGATTTCTAACAAGATCGAATAGCAGCTTAATATCTCGTCAAATGTAAAGCATGTAATCTAAATACTGTACCATAACAAAAAAGACTACAAAATACAGAACTTGTGTCGATGGAATCCAAGAATTTATTAAAATAATTTTTTTTAATTAAAACATGTGGTACTAAATAATTTTTCAATGGATCAAATGAAAAGATAAATATATCATACATGATTACTGATTCCCCATAGGATATAAAGATATTTAAGATTCCTACAAATTTAGCAAGACTCAAATCGAAGTTAGACAAATAACATATCAAAATCTGGCATTCTAACTAAAACTACACTATTCATAGGCCGTATTCGAAAATTCATGGTAATTAATTGGTAGCATATCTTAAGTTATAATTTTAGTAGAATCACCTCTTAGGTCTTCGAATACCTCAACCTCTATTTGATTGCCGTGAGGGCAGTGTATTATGTTTTATCTGATGATAGATGTCGTGCAGAAAAAATATCCTCCCTTCTATACCTTTGCTTCTCTCTTTTATAGGCTCCCCGATGTGGGGTCTCTCTTCTGCCCGTTGGATTCGTTGTAACTGGTGGCTTAATTGGATGGTTTATGTCTAGTAACTGACGTCTTTATGATTGTTTGTCTATCTTCTGAAACTGTCAACTTTATGTTGATGTTTATGAGATATGTTTCTCTCTTGATCTGGTAACTGGTGTCTGTTGGTTCTCCCTTAATGATAATGGGCTTGGGCTCATGAGGCCTCTTTGTCTGATATTTTGCCTATGGGCTGGACTCACTAATGGGCTTCAGGTTTGGTGGTTGGCCCTGAAGTAAATGTCGATTTTATCCTTAGGCCCAAATTTGGCTCGAACAGTTTGTCCCCTACTCTCTAAGTCTGGAAGTCCTAGACTTGGAGAGTATCATTGTTTACGTCGAGCGAATCAAAGATTCTTACAGTTGTCTCGCTGATCCTGGTGGAGGATTAAAATTTGCCAATATCATGCTCCCTAGGGGGGAATCCTGACTCAAATTGCCCTGTTCACGTCCTTCATTGGGTGTTATAAGTTGTTTGTCACATATGGTAGTTTTGAAGGCAGCCTCAGTCGACGTAAGTATACGGATCAAAGTGAACATTTTATCTTGACTTGAATCCCGTGGGGGTGTGTTAAATGGATTGATCAAGACAAAAGTTAAGGACTGCCTCGACATGTCGTATGAAGTGTGCGAGTGTTCCTGTACGGCTTGACATGTCATATGGATCGAGGAAAACCCTATTTATTTCGTCGACGTTCTTCTGAGGGGTGTCCCAGGTCGACTGTACCAGATGATGGTTCGGGAGTAATTTCACTCGACATATCGTATGTAACGAGTGAATTCCGTAATTCTATTTGACTCGACGTGAGTCATCTTGGGGATGTCCCCGGTCGACTGAACCAGATGATGGTTCATGAGTAATTTCACTCGACATGTCGAGTGAAATCCATGATTCCGTTTGACTTGACATGAGTCATCTAGGGGATGTCCCCGATCGACTGAACCAGATGATGGTTCAGGAGTAATTTCACTCGACATTTCGTATGTAACGAATGATTTTCATGATTCCGTTTGACTCGACATGAGTCATCTTGGGGATGTCCCTGGTCGACTGAACCAGATGATGGTTCATGAGTAATTTCACTCGATATGTCGTATGTAACGAGTGAATTCCATGATTTTGTTTGACTCGACATGAGTCTTCTAGGGGATGTCCCCGGTCGACTGAACCAGATGATGGTTCAGGAGTAATTTCCCTCGACATGTCGTATTTAGCGAGTGAATTCCGTAATTATATTTGACTCGACGTGAGTCATCTTGAGGATGTCCCCGGTCGACTGAACCAGATGATGGTTCAGGAGTAATTTCAATCGACATGTCGTATGTAATGAGTGAATTTCATGATTCTGTTTGACTCGACATGAGTCATCTAGGGGATGTCCCCAGTCGAATGAACCAGATGATGGTTCAGGAGTAATTTCACTCGACATTTCGTATGTAACGAGTGGTTTCCATGATTCCATTTAACTTGACATTAGTCATCTAGGGGATGTCCCCAGTCGACTGAACCAGATGATGGTTCAGGAGTAATTTCACTCGACATTTCGTATGTAACGAGTGAATTCCGTAATTCTATTTGACTCGACGTGAGTCATCTTGGGGATGTTCCCGGTCGATTGAATCAAATGATGGTTCAAGAGTAATTTCACTTGACATTTCGTATGTAACGAGTGATTTCCATGATTCCATTTGACTCGATATGAGTGTTGAGTAGTTGCTTTCTCTTTGGTGTTCTATTGACTTCGTGTCGAATGATTGCTCCGAATATAAGTTGTGTCGAAGTGTTGTATCTAAGCTTATCACCGAGAAGGAGAAGGTAAAGTTCTGGCCCTTTGTCACGATGTTTTGCCCGTGATAAATTGTAGATGGTCGTGTCAAAAATTATATGGAGAGTCTAAATATCGAGAGTCCCTAAAACCTGAAGAACTTTTATGCGCAGAGGAAATGATGACTGGACCATTCACAGTAACTTCACTCAACGAGATGAAAAGCCGGAGGAAAGTAAGGAAGTTGAAGAAGAAAGAACTAGAAGTCGAAAAAGAAACTGATCTTCAGCCAAAGGAAGTCGTTTCAAGTGAGGGTGTCGTAGAGAAGGTGAAGTCGACCGAAATGATTTCTGCGGGGAAGAAAATAAAGTCTATTACCGAAGTGGAGGAGGACTCTGATAACCTCATTTTAAAGGTTCCACAAGAGTCGACTGCGATTTCTGATCCTTCAAGCATTGATTCATTTGTGGAAGGGCTTCTTCTGGAGGGGGATGAAGTAAGGTTAACACAAATTGGTCCGGTGGAAGCTATGAAGAAATCCATTGCTTTGAATTACCAAGTGAGTAGAACTCTTTTTTTTTTGGTCGAATGACATTCTGACTCGAACTTTTCAGGCACTGGAGTGTAGTCTGTATATGCGGAAGAATGCTGAGTCGAGTCAACGAAGGATCAGGGAACAAGAAAAAACATTATCGGCGGTGAGGAAGCAGGCTTCAGAACTGAACTCCGGGCTGACCGCTTCTCAGAGAAAGGAAAAAGGGCTTGAGAATGAGTTGAAGGAAGTTAAGGCTACTCTAAAAATGGAGAAGGAAACGTTTGAGTTAACTATCGACAGCTATAAGCATAGTTTTGAGAGCGTGAAGAAGGATAAAGAACAATTATTAGAGCAGATGGAAGAAATTACCATCGACTCCATGATGAAAGACAGATATGATTTGATGAATGACTATCTTGTCGGGAAACATGTCGACTGGAAGCCTGAGAAATGGATTCGGGAGTACGAAAGACGTGTAGCTGGGCTTTCCTCGTCGACGGAGCATAATGAAGAAGAAAAATATGATGAAGTTGAATCAAGGAAGGGAGAGGTAGAGACAGTGGTAATTCCTGAAGCTGAAGTGGAAAGGGCCGAAGAGCGATTGGAGGAAGGGGAAGAAGTTGGACCGGCTGAGGTCAATATTGAAATGAGGATGGAACTCGAAGCCCAAGAAGATGCTCATACCAGCATTCCCGCAGCTGCCGAAGAAGAACCAGCCAGTGCGCATAAAGTATAAGGGTTTTAAATGCTAATGTACTTATGTTTTTTTTAACATTTTGTATAATGTAAAAACTGCTTTGTAGAATGGAAAGGTGGTATGCCGATATTTTTAACAAGGCATATTATTTTGTCGTATGAGGTATAGTCGCGGACGAATGATTTTTATGGATGAATTTTTATTGCAATCAGTCGAATGAATTCTACAAATTATTTCATATTTTGAAAAATAACTAAGTGCTGCGAAAGGTAGCTACATCTAAAAATAACAAAACTTAAGTGTTACCAGATGAACCGCTTAAGATGAACGACGTTCCAACTGTTGCGGACAAGATTCCCTTCCAAGGTCTGCAGCTTGTAGGCTCCTCTCCCGATAATTTTTGTGATGAGGTATGGACCTTCCCAGTTTGGTCCCAACTTTCCATCTCCAATCTCTTTTGTGTTCTGGAATACTCTGCGTAGGACCTAATCTCCCTCCTTGAATGTCCTGCTCCTGACGTTTTTGTCAAAGTGTCTGGCCATCCTCTTCTGATGAACAACCAGTCGAATGGAAGCTCGGTCCCGTATCTCATCAACCGTGTCGAGATTGAAATTCATCAGCCGCTGATTATTTTCTTCGTTGAGCCATTGGTAGCGTGGGGACGGGATGGCTTCTTCAGTTGGAATTACTGCTTTCGTACCAAATGCCAGAGCGAAATGAGTTTCGCTTGTCGAAGATCTTACTGTCGTCCTGTATAACCACAACACTCTTGGAAGTTCATCCGCCCAAGCGCCTTTAGCCTTCTCCAATCTCTTCTTCAAAGTATTCAGGATCGTCTTGTTGGACGATTCCGCCTGGCCGTTCGCTTGTGGAGAGCGTGGGGTTGAAAAGCTTAATTTTATGCCGCAATGTCTGCATAAGTCTTGAAAGCGATGGCTGATGAATTGAGAGCCGTTGTCAGTCACAATTTCTCTTGGTTTACCAAACCGACAGATGATATTTTTCCAAACAAAAGTTTGTGTTTCCTTGTCGCGTATTCTAACGAATGGTTCAGCTTCGATCCACTTCAAGTAATAATCTGTCATCACAAGCATGTAGGCACGTTGGCCTGGCGCGGTTGGGAGTTTTCCTACTATGTCCATTCCCCATTTCATAAACGGCCATGGAGATAAAATGGGATTGAGTTTTTCTAGTGGGAGATGCAGAACTTGAGCAAATTTTTGACACCTATCACACTTTTTAGTGAATTCAGTTGAGTCAGTCCTCATTGTCGGCTAATAATATCATGTTGAATGGGCTCAAAGAGCCAAGCTCCTGCCACTAGAGTGGTTCATACATTCCCCTTTCATGCAACTCCGCCAACACATGCTGCGCTTCGTCGTACGTGAGACATTTCAAGTAAGGTCCTGTGAATGATCTTCTTAGCAGCTGACTGTCAAACATAACGAACCTTGCAGACTCTCTCTGGACTTTTCTGGCTTGCATTCTGTCTTCTAGAAGCACGCCTTCTTGTAAGTACTTGACGATAGGTGTCATCCAAGTGTCGACTGAATCGACCGCTGCAACAGTTATTTCTTCCTTCCAAATTATCAGCCAGTTCAAATACACTACTGGTATTGTTCGTGGTTTGTCACCCTTCATTGTCGATCCAATGGTTGCCAGTGCATCTGATTGGGAGTTTTCGCTTCTTGGGACATGGGTTATGGAGAATTCTTCAAGTGTCGATCGGATATCGTTTACCTTTTGTAAGTAGGAAGCCATTGCTTGACCTCATGCATGATAGGACCCCAGGATCTGGTTGACAATCAACTGAGAGTCGAACTTCACTTATATCTCCATGGCTCCCAGTTCCTTTGCTAAGGATAACCCAGCGATCAATGCTTCGTATTCTGCTTCGTTAATGGTAACCCTAAAACCGCACTTGATTGCTTGTTGCAGAATATCGCATGCCGGAGTAGTGATCATGATTCCAAGACCGCAGCCCTTTTTGTATACTGGATCCGTCGACTGCTAGTTTCCAAGGAATTGTCGGTTGAATGGAATATACCTCGTTTTCAGCTACTGCAAGTAGGCCGGGAGTGAAGTCGGCCACAAAATCCGCCAAAGCTTGAGATTTGATGGCGATCCTAGGCTGGTATGATATGTCAACTTCTCCAAGTTCAATTGCCCACTTCATCAATCTCCCTGATAATTCTGGTTTCTGGAGTATGCTTCTTAGAGGGTATGTCATGTATACCGTGATCGGGTGTCCTTGAAAGTAGGGTCTGAGCTTTCTCGCGGCTGTAACTAGAGCGAATACCAACTTCTCCATTAACGGGTAGCGTGATTCTGCTCCCAACAATGCTTTACTCACGTAGTAGACTGGTAGTTGGATTTCTGTCTCCTGTCTCACTAAGACTCAGCTAATCGCGTGCTCTGAAACTCCTAAGTAGAGGTACAACCTCTCATTGTCAAGTGGCTTCGACAACAGAGGAGGTGTGGTGAGGTATTGTTTGAGTCCTTTCAGCGCCTCTTCACAAGCATGAGTCCACTCGAAGCTGTTTGCCTTTTTCAAAGCTGAAAAGAACATAAAACTCTTATCTGTGGATTTGGAAATGAACCTGTTTAACGCGGCGATCCTCCCAGTTAGTTGCATGATGTTCTTCGGGCTGGAAGGTAAGGGGATGTCGAGAACTGATTTAATCTGGTCTGGATTCGCTTCTATCCCTCGTCGAGTGACTACGTATCCCAAGAATTTCCTTGAGGCGACACCAAACGTACACTTAGTAGGATTCAATTTCATTCTGTACCTGTGTATGATGTCGAAGGCTTCTTCCAGATGGTTGAGATGTTGCTCTGATTTGATAGACTTCACCAGCATATCGTCTATGTAAACCTCCATTGTCTTCCCAATTTGACCGTCGAACATCTTATTGACCAGTCGTTGGTATGTTGCTCCCGCATTTTTTAAGCCGAATGGCATGACCTTGTAGTAGAAAATTCCTCGGTTAGTGACAAATGATGTATTCTCTTGATCGTCAGGATGCATGAGGATCTGGTTGTAGCCTGAATACGCATCCATAAAGCTTAATAGCTCATGTCCAGCTGTAGCGTCGACCATTGAAACAATATGTGGCAGTGGGAACGAATCCTTTGGACAAGCTTTGTTCAGATCCGTAAAGTCGATGCAGACTCTCCACTTTCCATTCTTTTTCTTCACAACTACAACATTCGCAAGCCATTCTGGAAACTGTAGTTCCCTAACTGCTCCATTCTGCAATAACTTCTGAACCTCTTCATCTATGATCCGGTTCCTTTCAGGAGCGAACTTCCTTATTTTCTGCCTAATAGGGGTGTGGCCTGGATCCACATGCAATTCGTGAGTAATGAGCTCTGGGTCTATTCCAGTAATATCTTTGTGAGACCATGCAAAACTATCGTGTCGCTTCTTCAAGAATTCAACTAGGTCGGCTATTAGTTTGGGATCTAAGTCAGCTCTAATCAATGCCTTGTGATCTGTAAATTGGGGGTGAATCTGGACCTCATCGAGCTCGTCTAGATTTGGTAGAGTCAGCTCCGGAACACGAGGCCCAGCCTGTAATTGCTATGCTGACTTAGCTTTCGCCTTCAAAGTCTTCTGGTAGCAGCTTCTTGATGCAAATCTATCACCTTTAACTTCTTGAACCCCCCACTTGGTTGGGAATTTTATAACTTGATGGTAGGTGGATGAGACCACCCTCATGTCGTGAATCCAAGGTCTGCCCATGATTAGATTGTAGGCCGATGAGCTATCCAAGACCAAGAACGTGGTCATTTTGTTGACTCCTACTACGTAGACTGGGAGCGATATTTCCCCATCGTGAATTTTTGCTCCCCACTAAACCCAATCAGTACTGTCGTCCGTATGTTTATCTTATCCAACTCGGCTCCCATATCTGCAAGGGCTGTAGCGAAGATGATATTGGCTGAGGAGCCCGTGTCGGCCAGCACTCGTTTGATCATAAAGTTTGCCACCTGCAAGGAAATGACCAAAGAGTCGTGATGTGGATTTAAGTTGTGCGAATCCCCATCGTCTGGAAACTCTATTTTCAGATTAGTGAACACTTTCTCTACAGATATTGAGGTATGCGAGACATTACTAGCCAGAGCTCTTGAATGTCGCTTAGCTATCGAATATGATCTCCCACTGATTCCTGATCCTCCTGAAATAACATTGACAGTGTTATTAATTGGAGGTGGTGGGGTTGGAATTTCTCCTTGACCATCTCTCTCTCCCTTCGCGCCAGGGTTGTTTTCCCCTTCTCAGTGAGCAAATCCCTCAGGAACCTTTTGTTCAATAATTCCAGAACCTTTAACCTCAAAGCTACACATTTCGCTGTCGTATGACCGTAGTCTCTGTGGAATTCACACCACTTCCTAGTATCTTTTTTGGTTGGATTGTCTCTGGAACGTGGAGGCCACTTCACTTCACTCCCCATCTTCTTAAGTACGGAGACCAATTCCCCAAGAGAAATTGTAAAGTTGTAGTCCGGGAGCCTGGGTTTGTTGGCTGGCATCTCCTCTTGATCTTTGTACGGCCTTGGTCATCTGTCAATATCTTTGTAGAAATGTCTTCGCTCTCCTCTTGGTTGGTTCCTCATTTCATTGTGAGAGTGAATATTCATATCAGGTCGCCTGGGAGCAGCAGACCTTCTTACCACTCGTGTATTCGTAACATCTTCCATTCTCTTGTTTCTTTTATCTTCTTCCCATCTTATTTATACTTAGGCCCGCACCATGACCTGGTTAATGGTGTAGCATCAGAATTTCATTAATTTCTTGTAGAGTCCACTGTCATATAGTAGTCCATTCCGGAAGGGTTCTACCGCAGTGGGCTAGTGGAGATCTGAGATAGTAATCCTCACTCGGTTGAACCGAGCCACGTAGCTCCGTAGTGACTCTCATCTTCTCTACTGGATGGAATTGAGATCATCAGAAGTCTTCTCTAATTTGCAAGAACTTGTAAAATGTTGCACGAACTTGTCTGCCAGCTGCTGGTATGACTTGATTGACCTGTATGGCAGGTTAATGAACCAAGAAAGGGCTGGCCCTGCCAATGTTTCCCCAAAACATCTACACATTCAGCTTCCCACTGGTTTGGGGACAAGTCGGTTGACATCATCTTGTACTTATAATGTATTACGTGGTCATCTGGATCGGTGGACCCATCATATTACTTCATTTCGGGTGGGCTGAATTTTCGGGGCAACTCAACAGCTACTATTGACTCCACAAATGGGGTATCAGAAATTTCTCTAGCTCTGCTCTTCCTGACTGGCAGCCTTACTCCTGGTAGTCTGGACATAATCGCTTCCTTGAATTCAATCATCTCTTTTCTCATGGAGCTAGCAATTTTATGGGTTGGATCGAGAGAAGAGTTCAAGTCACGTGAAGTTGGCTAGTGATTGTTGTTTGGCCCATCCGACATGGGCGGGACTGTCGGATTGATTCGGTCGTCTGGATCCTTGGTTTGACCTTGAGTGTTATGCTGGGGATTGGATGACAACTGCTCCAGCTTTCTCTGTAGGATTTCGTTGGAATTTCGCATTGTCAGATTCTTCTCTTCAAGGGCTTGCAGACGTTCTTGGAGCATGGCAAGTTGTGCACTCATGGGATCCGGGGTTTGTTCATCGCTCGAGGCCATTTCCAGCTACTTGTAGAAGTGTTTAGTTTTTGCAAAAATCTGCTCGGTAGCCCCACGATGGGCGCCAAATTATGGACGCTGATTTCGGTCGAGGTCCACAATCGAGAATGAATTGAGGGGCACAAGCGAACCTGCAAAATAAGAATAGAGCGAACGAGGAGGTTAATGCCCACCGGTGTGGTGGTAGCCGTAGGCAGTCCGATGCTCAAGTTAGCAAAATATGAATAAGTCGAAGGTGAAAAGATCAAGGTCTTAGAATACCTCAACCTCTATTTGATTGTCGTGAGGGCAGGGTATTATGTTTTATCTGATGATAGATGTCGTGAAGAAAAAATGTCTTCCCTTCTATACCTTTGCTTCTCTCTTTTATAGGCTCCCCTATGTGGGGTCTCTCTTCTGCCCGTTGGAGTCGTTGTAACTGGTGCCTTAATTGGATGGTTTATGTCTAGTAACTGACGTCTTTATAATTTTTTGTCTATCTTCTGAAACTGTCGACTTTATGTTGATGTTTATGAGATCTGGTTCTCTCTTGATCTGGTAACTGGTGTCCGTTGGTTCTCCCTTGATGATAATGGGCTTGGGCTCATGAGGCCTCTTTGTCTGATATTTTGCCTATGGGCTGGACTCACTAATGGGCTTCAGGTTTGGTGGTTGGCCCTGAAGTAAATGTCGATTTTATCCTTAGGCCCAAATTTGGCCCGTCCAAGCTGTAACTGTCAATTCCACACTAACTAGGTGATATCTCTAAACTCTACTTATATTTCTTTAAACATTGGAGACAATGTCTCATTTTGGTTGGGGGGAGGTGATACGAAACCGGATACGAAAATACGAAATTCGATCCAAGATCCCGTAGAGCCCCAAAGAACATGTCCTTGAAAACCTTTGGAGATAGCCTCAGATGAATTTTGCCAGCAAAATGGACGCCATAAAGGATGTCAATCCTTTGATAAGTCTTTGTTCAATCAGTGAACGATGATAAAATTTTCTTAATCTCAAGAAAAATCACTATTCACGCACTAAAAATTGGGTGTTTCATTAAGAGTTATTTTTGAGTTTAAATAATGTCATGCTCAAACCCTAATAGAGCCAAAATGTCTAAAATAGCCCTAAACTACCCATTACCAACTAAAAGCCCATAACTCCTAATTTCTAGCCCATTTGAACCCATAAAGAAATAAAATAAACTAACCCAAATAATAAATAAAACGGCAATCCACGGTTGTTCCATACATGCAAATAAATAATAAATAAGCCTAAACAAACGAAATCGATACATGCTGCTCCTCGATCACTTGGGTCAAGTGTATAACTCTTGAACCCTCTTCCTTGAAGTCCAATTGGTCTTGAACCTGCTTGTTCAATTCAGCTACAAGATGTTGGGCCAGGCTTGTCATAGCGTTCTTGATCTTCCGAGCTCTGTGTCCTGTAATTGGTCCAACTGGTACATGGATTGGATCAATTGTGTTCTGCACCGAACCAGGTGCAGCTAGGATCACATCATCCCCTCCATTTTGAAAAGGATTCGACCTCGAATCGACATCTGCATCAAAATGGGACAAATCAGAAACATTAAATGAAGCAGAAACATTATACTTACCATGCAGATCAAGCTTATATGCATTATCATTGATCCTTTCGATAACTTGAAAAAGACCATCTCCCCGAGGTTGAAGCTTGGATCTTCGCTGAGCTGGGAACCTCTCCTTACGCATGTGTAGCCAAACCCAATCACCAGGCTCAAACACCACGCGTTTACGACATTTATTTACATGAGAAGCGTACTGCTCATTTTTCCGTAATATGTGTTCACGTGCTTTCTCATGTATTTGTTTCACCAATTCTGCTTTCTTTTTTCCATCTAAACCTACTCTTTCCTCCACAGGAAAATGCAATAAATCCAATGGCGTTAGTGGGTTAAATCCATATACAATTTCAAAAGGTGAATATGAAGTAGAAAAATGAATGCACCCATTGTATGCAAACTCTATAAATGGAAAACACTCTTCCCATGATTTTAAATTCTTAGTGACTATGGTGTGAAGCAATTGAGTCAAGGTCCTATTGACCACCTCTGTTTGTCCATCTGTTTGAGGGTGACACGTAGTAAAATAAAGTAATTTAGTCCCTAACTTACCCCACAAAACCTTCCAGAAATGACTCAAGAACTTGACATCTCTATCAGAAACTATACTCTTATGAATCTCATGTAGTCGTACAACCTCTCTAAAGAATAAGTCTGATATATTGGTGGCATCATCAGTTTTATGGCATGCAATGAAATATGTCATCTTGCTAAATCTATCAACCACTACAAAAATGGAATCCTTACCTCGTTTAGTCCTAGGTAAACCTAACATAAAATCCATCGAAATATCTACCCATGGTTCACTAGGTACATGTAATAGAGTATATAATCCATGAGGCTTCACCCTAGATTTGGCCTTTCTACAAGTGAGACACCGATCACAAATTCGTTCTACATCGCGCTTCATCCTCGGCCAATAAAAATGCCCCTTTAAGGTTTCTAGGGTCTTACTAATTCCAAAATGTCCCATTAGTCTGCCTTCATGAGTCTTTCTCACTAATAGCTCACGCATACTACAAGATGGAATGCATAATTTATTTTCTCTAAACAGAAATCCCTCATGTTGGTAGAATTTACTAAATGCATATTTAATACATGCAGCATAGATATCACAAAAATCCACATCACATGCATAAAGCTCTTTAATAAATTCAAACCCTGACATTTTAGCACCTAAAGAAGTAAGTAAAACATACCTGCGAGACAAGGCATCTGCAACTACATTTTCCTTACCTTGTTTGTAGCGAATGACGTACGGGAATGTCTCTACAAACTCCATCCATTTAGCATGCCTCTTGTTCAGTTTTCCTTGCCCTTTAAGGTGTTTCAAACTCTCATGATATGTGTGTATCACAAACTCTTTAGGCCATAGGTAATGCTGCCAATTTTCCAGTGCTCGAACAAGTGCATACAACTCCTTATCGTACGTGGGATACCTCAAAGCTGCCCCATTCAACTTTTCACTGAAGTACGCAATAGGTCTTTTCTCTTGCATCAATACTGCCTCAATACTTATGCCACTTGCATCACACTTTATCTCAAATGTGCTCTCAAAATTAGGTAGTGCGAGAACTGGTGCACTGCATAACCTTTCCTTGAGAGTCTGAAATGCACTCTCTTGAGCCTCACCCCACTGAAATCCAACAGTCTTCTTGACCACCTCAGTCAATGGTGCTGCTATTCTACTGAAATCCCTCACAAAACGCCTGTAGAAACTTGCCAATCCATGAAAACTTCGTACCTCTGACACTGTGGTAGATGGTGGCCAATCTCTAATCGCTTTAAATTTCTCCTCGTCCATCTCTATGCCATCTGCAGTCACTACAAAACCAAGAAAAATGACTATATCCATACAGAATGTGCATTTCTTATAATTAGCAAATAATTTTTCTTTTCTTAAAATATCAAGCACACCTTTCAAATGACCTACATGTTCATCTAAAGATTTACTGTATACTAATATATCATCAAAATAGACCACTACAAACTTCCCTATACACGCACGCAACACATGGTTCATAAGTCTCATAAAAGTACTAGGGGCGTTTGTTAAAGCAAAAGGCATTACTAACCACTCATATAGCCCATACTTAATTTTAAAAACGGTCTTCCACTCGTCACCCTCTCTCATACGAATCTGGTGATATCTACTATTGAGGTCAATTTTACTGAAAATCTTAGATCCATGCAGTTCATCTAACATATTATATAGTATAGGAATGGGATGTCGATACTTTACCATGATATTATTGATGGCACGACAATCTACACACATACGCCACGTCTCATCCTTTTTAGGCACTAATAACACTGGTACTGCACACGGGCTCATACTCTCTCGTACATAACCCTTCTTCATCAGCTCCTCAACTTGCCTCTGAAGTTCTTTGGTCTCCTCAGGATTACTCATATATGCGGGTCTATTAGGAATGACAGCTCCAGGAATGAAATCAATCTGATGTTCTATCCCTCGAATGGGTGGGAGCCCATTAGGGATGTCCTCTGTTAGCACATCTTCAAATTCCTGCAAAAGAGAAGAAATAGAAACAAGAAGTGAATTATTAGTGTTAGTAAGTAAAGAAAAATGTGGTGTGTCTTTATACACTAGCAGCAACATGAGTTTGCTAGCTTTGTAGGCTCTCCTCATTTCTCCATTACCTAGATAAAAACTCTTTTTCACTCTCTCTTTCTTCTCACTCTCTCCCTCAGCCCTCTTTCCCTTGGGTTTACTCTCGGTTCTAATCCCAGTGTTTCCCCCACTCTCGGGTTTAGATCTCATTTTCTCACTATTATCACTCTTACCCCCCAATGATGCAGCTTCTCTCTCTCTCTCAATTTCTCTTTCCAACTGTAATTTGACTTGATCATCATGGACCTGTCTTGGTGTCAAAGGGTATAATGTAATGGGATTGCCCTTATGCTGGAATGAATATTTGTTTCGAAACCCATCAGGTATCACCTTTCTATCGAACTGCCATGACCTCCCCAAAAGTATGTGGCCTGCTTGCATGGGTACCACATCACATAATACCTCATCCGTGTAAGGTCCAATGGTAAAAGTCAACAATACCTGCTTGGTCACTCTGACGTCACCACACTCATTAAGCCACTGTAGCCTATATGGTTTAGGATGTGCTAAATATGACAATCCCAATCTTGCCACCAATGTTGTGCTAGCCACGTTGGTGTAACTACCCCCATCTATGATCATACTACATGACTTCCCATTCACGCTACACCTAGTATGAAAAATATTCTCTCTCTGTTGCTCGGTCTCCTCCTCGACTGTCTGTACTGTCAATGCTCTCCTGGACACAAGCGACAGGTTATCTAGTGGGTATGATGCTCCATCATCGTCATTAGCATCCTCTAATGCAGACATCTCATCTTCCACCTCCTCATCTGTGGAGTCTATATTACCATCATCCTTCATTATTAGTGTTCGCTTGTTGGGGCACTGTGATGCATAATGTCCCATACCGAAGCACTTAAAACATTTTACCTTTTTGGATTTTGGAATTACCACTTCAGACTTAACCTTAAACCTACATGCCTCTACTTCTTTTCCCTTACCACCATCAGCCTTGGGCTTATTGAAACCCTCATCTCTCCGCTCATTACTAGGCCACTTCCCCCTCAAAGCAGAAGTTCCTTGTGCAGTGTATCTAGATGCGGATTTCTTCCTCAACTGTCTTTCGACCTTGATCGCCATATGAAGTATATCCTCCAACTCCACATAATGATATGACTCAACTACACTTACAATCTCCTTATTTAACCCTCATAAAAACCGAGCCATCGTGGCTTCTCTATCCTCCACCACATTCGCCTCTGGATTAGCTCAATCTTTCTCTCCCAGTCCAAGTACGCCTCTGGATCATTTCTGCCGTGGAAAGATGGAATTTTCATCTTGATACTGCCTAGGTCACCATCAATATCATCTCTCCTACCATGATCTCTCCTGTCAGACTCCCTCCGATAGTCATAATTATGCTCATCATATGCATCTCTCCCATATCTATCTCCAAATCTGTCACCAAATCTATCACCATATCGTCTATTTTCTCCCCCATAAGCCCTTCTATCTTCTCTATAAAATCCTTTTCGCTCATCAAACCTCATATCCCTTCGGTCATATATTCTCTCATATCGTCTATCATGCGGTCTATACCTATCCTCCTCATCTTCGAACTCATCCAACTCCACCATATCATCCAGATTATTCTCGTCCTCAACCTCATATATAGGTACCCTATGTGGTTGTTGCTCTGGCTATTCATTTCTAGATTGTTGTTGCCCCTCAACCTCCTTCTGAACACTAGAGAATTGGAGACTAGTAACCTCCCTCGACAACCTCTCTATTGCCGCATTCATAGTTCCAAACATGGATGCCACAAAGGATGCCAACCCTTTGATAAGTCTTTGTTCAATCACTGAACGATGATAAAATTTTCTTAATCTCAAGAAAAATCAATATTCACGCACTAAAAATTGGGTGCTTCATTAAAAGTTGTTTTTGAGTTTAAATAATGTCATGCTCAAACCCTAAGAGAGCCAAAATGTCTAAAATAGCCATAAACTACCCATTACCAACTAAAAGCCCATAACTCCTAATTTCTAGCCCATTTGAACCCATAAAGAAATAAAATAAACTAACCCAAATAATAAATAAAATGGTCATCCACGTTGGTTCCATACATGCAAATAAATAATAAATAAGCCTAAACAAACGAAATCGATACATGCTACTCCTCGATCACTTGGGTCAAGTGTATAACTCTTGAACCCTCTTCCTTGAAGTCCAATTGGTCTCGAACCTACTTGTTCAATTCAGCTACATGATGTTGGGCCAGACCTGCCATATCGTCCTTGATCTTCCAAGCTCTGTGTCTTGTAATTGGTCCAACTGGTATATGGATTGGATCAATTATGGTCTGGATCGAACCAGGTGCAGCTAGGATCACATTAGGAGGGGATAGTTTACTAGATAATTTTTATGTTTCATTGATGTTTTTTTTTAAAAAAAAATTTTACTTTGTTGTTATTTTTTGTGTAAGAATATATATCCATATATATATATATATACACACAAACTAACAACAAAATTATTTTCTAAACCAAGTGGAATTGTTGTTCAGAGGTGGGTGTGTAAGGAATTTTCACTCCTGATACGCATCTCAATATAATTCGTAACAAGTTATTTGTTGTTCCTTTCTTTTTGAATCATTTAAATTTGTGAATTCTCCGTAACATTGATTAAATTTGATCTTTATATGCTTATCTGACATATATTATCAACGACATGGTAACATATGATTATGGGTGGTAAGTGAAAATTGTGTAATATTCAGTTCACTAGTCTGTTGGAGGTAACACCTCAAGGTAATGAAATTTATGTTTTTAATTAAAAAAAATTGATCATGCTTTTATTTAGTAACCAGACATCTTACCTCAGTAAGCAGTGATTGTTCGCGTCAAACGGTATGGCTTGATTTAGTTTAAAAAAATGATAAAGCTTTTACTTAGTAACCGTACATCTTACCTCAGTAAGCATTTATTGTTCACGTAAAACGGTAGGACTTGAGTTTGTGTTGAATAAGTTCATTTTCGTAGCCTTTTTAACTCGAACAATTAAGTCTGTTGGGGTGTTTTAACACTTAGGACCCTAAGGCTAACTGGTCTGGGAGTCACTGGCCCAAAGCTCTTTACAAGGGTTAGAAAGAAAGCTTAAGAAAATCAGACATTTTTTCATTTTTTCCGAGATCCGAGCAATTAAGTCCGTAGGGGTGTCTTAACACATAGTGCCCTAAAACCAACTGGTTTGGGAGTCATTGGCCTAAAGTTCGATACAATGATTGAAGATATGTTTATAAATAAACTTTCACTGCCAAAAGGTGTAAACTCAAACATAATTTTAAGATACAAATATTACTCTCTTTTAAACAAATACTTGTGGATATTGTGGACACAATATATTGATTAATACCTTGTTTTATGAGTATATGGAAGAATGGTAAAAAGTACAAGAGAAGTTATTTATTTGATCATTTAGAAAGAAAGAAAATAATTGTTAACTTAGATAAGAATTATGCTTTTAGATTTCGCTTGAATTACTATGGACTAGTAATAAGCTAGTTGAGGGGTATGATGAAAACTAAAAAGTATACGATAAATCAATCATTTTACACTTGTAGTTTCACTAATCCCCTTAATTTTAGCACGTTTGTGAAATAATATTTTAAGTTATGTTTTGTGTATTTTTATTATTTGGTAGGTAAAATACTACTGCGAAGCTCGATAGAAAATGCCAGAATTGGAAAAGGGCAAAAAGAGAAAAACAACTTCCGCGTCGGGCACAAAAATTTATGTGCGTCGCGACGCGCCTAATAAGACGAAGACACCGCGGAACGCTCTATTCTCTCGACACGTGTCCCCAACTTGACATTCGCGTCGCGACGCGCCGACTAAATTTTGCCTATAAATTGAAGCCTCCGTCAGAAGTAATTTTCATGCTTTCTTTTCGAATTCTTTATATATTTTAGAGAGAGAGTGTCTTATGTGTTTATTTATTTAAAAGCTTTTGTAATGTCTTTTTCTTTCAGTAATAAAATTACGAGTATGTTTAACTACAAAATGAGTAGCTAATTTCTTTTCGCTGGAGTAATGGGTGAAGCTTTTATAATGAAAACTTAGATCAATCTCGCCTACATTATAATAAATAAATTATAATCTAAAAATTAAAACTTGATTTAGATCTAGATTAATTATTGACAAAATTGGCTACTACCTATATGGCTGGTTTTATCTTGCTACCTCCTATATGGATGGTTTTATCTTGCTACTGCCTATATGGCTGGTTTTATCTTGCTACCACCTATATGAATGGTTTTATATGATTTTAGCATTATTGAGTACCTTGGCAGGACTTGTTATAGAAAAACGGTATCATTGCCTATATGGCTGATTTTATAAGGTATCACCGCCTTTATGGCTGGTTTTATGTTTTTGGCATACTTAGTACCTTGACAGGACTAGTTATCAATAGAAATGATTACCGTCTTTATGGTCGGTTCTATATATTGGCATAATTAATTCCTGAGATAAATTAATTGGGTAACAATGACAACTTATATATTATAATTAAGCGAGATTTCTAGATTTGAAATATTAAAAGTGGATCCCATAACTCCAATATTTCATTTTATTACTATATTTTCACTTAAAAGTTTCCAACAACTCCAACAAATCAAACATTTTTCTTTTCGCTCTACTTATCATTCTATTTTACTAAATCTATTCCTTGTGGATTGACCTCGGACTTACCGGGTTATTTTATTACTTCGACACTCTTATACTTGGGAGTAAAAGACCACTTTTTGAGGTTGTCAAAACACACATTAGAATTTCATTCTTGTCACAAGAGTGTAAGAGGTTTGTATATCAAATAGAGGGAGTAGTCCCACATGAGAGAAGGAAATGAGATATAAAGAGTTTATAAGTGTAAACTAGACACTTATATTAAATAGAGAAAGCAAGGCTTGGGCTTGGGATTGGGCCTAGATGGGTGTGGATGGGTTATTGGCTTGGCTTACGATTAATAAATATATATATATTTAATTAATCAAAATATGGGCCTTAGGACTCTTGGGCACTTGTTATTCATTAAGTGCATTGTCTGAAAATGATTTTATTTTTCATTTAAATCAGAAGGTTGTGTCTGATCAACACAACTCTTCTGATTAACTGAAAAATATTTGGGTTGGGTGTGATGAACACAACACTTCATCAATAATCTTTTTCCTTATTATTCTCTATATATAGAACAGTAAACATCAATGAACTAAATTGAAGAATTCCATTTCAAATACAAATCTTTCTGATCTTTGAAAAATAAAATCTAGTAAATTTATCAAGGGTCGAAACTTCAGTGTAGAATTTCGACTTGCTGATTATTGAATCTTAGTGGCAGACATCCATCAAACTACAAGCAAATAAGTAGAGGCAAATTTTTGTATAGTAATATATGCTAGCCTCAATCTATACAAGTCAGTTTTATTATTGTTGATTTTAATTACTTGCCTTGTAAGTTTCTATTTTTATTTGTTTGCTGATACTATTTAAATATGTACAATAAAAATTTATTGCATTCACAGATTGTTCTCTTTCAATCTATAGCAAAATTTTTTACTATGGAATAATCTGCGAATGTTACGAAACCTTATGTTGAGAAACCAGACAAGTTCAAAGGAATGGACTTTAAACACTGGTAACAGAAAATATTATTTTATCTGAAGTAAATTTATTGACTGACAGTAAAGATTGGTGGATGGATACTGGTACAACAAGACACATCTGTGGAAACAAAATTACATTTCTCACCTACACTCTAACAATGGCAATGAAAAGTTATTTATGGACAATGCAACTACTGCAACTATTGCTGGAAAAGGGAAAGTGGTTCTGAAATTCACTTCCGGGAAAGAACTTTCTCTTATGGATGTACTACATGTCCCTGAAATTACTAAGAATTTTGTTTTTGGTCATGTTTTAAGCAATAAGGGTTTTAAACTAGTATTTAAATCTGAAAAATTCATTCTCACTTAGGGGGGAATATTTGTAGGAAAAGAGCTACCTCTCTGAAGAGCTCTTCAAACTCAATGTAATTGCTAATACTAAAATTAATAAAATAAATAAGGCTTCTACTTACTTGCTTGAATCTTCTACATTATGGCATGCTAGATTAGGTCACATTAAATTGTAATGTATGCATAAAATAGTCAATCTTGGTTTGCTGCCTAATTGTACAAAGGATAATATGCATAAATGTGAAACATGTGTTGAATCAAAGTTTACTAGCAAGTCATATAAATTTGTTACTAAAAGATCAAATGAATTGTTAGGATTATTTCATACAGATTTGGGCGATTTTAAATCAATACAAAGTCGTGGAGGAAATAATTACTACATTACTTTCATAGATGATAGTGGTAAATATTGTTATGTATATTTGATACATGGCAAAGACGAATCTTTGAATATGTTTAAGACATATAAAGCTGAGGTGGAAAATCAGTTAGACAAGAAGATCAAAATATTACGATATGATAGAGGAAGAGAATATGAATCTAATGCATTTGCAAGATTTTGTGCTTCTAATGAAATAATTCATCAAACAACAGCATCCTACACTCCTCAATAGAATGGGGTGGTTGAACGTAAAAATACAATATTAAAAAATATGATGAATTTCATGCTTAACATTTCCGGATTACCACATAATATATGGGGTGAAGCTTTGCTTACAGATAACACCATTTTGAACAGAATTTCACCAAAAAGAGTGATCAATCTCTCTATGAAAAATAGAAGAAAAGGCCATCGGCTTACAAAATCTTGAAAGTGTGGGGTTGCATAGCAAAAGTTCAAGTTCTCTTGCCTAAAAGAGTTAAACTTGGACATAAAACTATTGATTATGTGTTTATTGGATATGCTAATAATAGTACAGTATACCAATTTTTAGTAATTAAATCTGGAATTTCGGATATGCAAGTAAATACTAATATTGAGTCTAATAAAGCTCAATGGTTTGAGCATATATTTCCTTATAAGGATAGACTTGATAGAAATAAACGAAAAATGCTTGAATTTAGTCACGAAAATGAGGTTGATGTTGCCTCTTCATCTAGAGTTCAAGTCAAGGTTTGGAATTAAATAAATCAACATAACCTCTCCAATAAAAATAATTAGAACCTAGAAGAGGAAAAAAATCAAGGTAGCAAAAGATTATCGACCTGATTTTTAAACTTTTCTCACTGAAGCTGGACCTTAAACATATAAAGAGGTCATAACTTCGTCTGAATCTATTTATTGGAAAAAAGTAATAAATAGCGAAGTAGAATCCATTCTACAAAACCATACATGGGAGTTAGTAGACTTACCATCTAGTTACAAACTGATTGGTTACAAATGGATTTTCAAAAAGAAATTGAAACCTAATGATGGTATAATTGATAAAAACAAAGCTCGTCTGGTAGCTAAATGATACTGTAAAAAACAATGACTTGATTTCTTTGACACATACTCACCAGTAACCAGAATAACATCTATAAGGATGTTAATTCTGATTACGGTAATTTATAATTTAGAAATACATCAAATGGATGTAAAAACTGCATTCTCAAATGGTAAGTTAGATGAAGAAATTTATATGGAACAACATGAAGGGTTTGTAGCAAAAGGACAAGAGAAAAAAATATGTAAACTTGTAAAGTCACTTTATGGACTTAAACAAGCATCTAGACAATGGCATGAGAAATTCGATTATACAATGTTATCATATTGATTTCAGATCAATGAATGTGATAAATGTGTTTACATCAAGAAAATGAATAATGATTCATATGTAATTGTATGTTTGTATGTTGATGATATGCTCATCATGGGACCAAATTTAAATGTCATAAACTCCACAAAGAAAGTATTAAATTCATTTTTTGATATGAAAGACATGGGAAAAGCTGATGTTATCTTAGGAATTCGAATTCAAAGAAGTAGTGATGGTTATATACTTCGCCAATCACACTATGTGGAAACAATTCTTCAGAAATTTGGACATTTTGATAGTATTCCGTCTAAAACTCCTTTTGATCCTAAGAGTACATTAAAGAAAAATATTGGGGATAATGTGTTACAACTAGAATATTCTCGTATAATTAGAACACTACAATAAATCATGAATTATAATAGACCAGACATTGCCTACTCTGTGAATAGATTGGCAGGATATACTAGTAATCCTTTAAAGGATCGTTGGGATGGAGTATTACGATACCTAAAATACTCAATGAATTATGGATTACATTATACAAAATATCCGCCAATTTTGGAAGGATATAGTGATGCCAATTGGATTTCAAATGATATGGAAAAACAACAAGTGGCTATGTTTTTAAACTTGGAGGGGCTGTAGTATCATGAAAGTCATGAAAACAAAGAGTGATAGCGTTGGAGCAGATGTGGAACCCCTAGGGTCGGATTGGTACCCCGCGCAACAAAAGTGGCTATGTTTTTAAACTTGGAGGGACTGTAGTATCATGAAAGTCATGAAAACAAACGGTGATAGTGATGGAGCAGATGTGGAAGCTCTAGGGTCAAATTGGTGTCCCGCACAGCGAAAGTGGGTCTAACCCATGGATATCTAGCATGGGTGTATTTTAAAATATTTTTATGTAAAAAACATTACGTTTTGAGTCTGTAGGAAAAAATAGGGACCCAAACGGAGTTCGGAAACTCCAGAACGGAGAAAATGAAGTTTTAGTATGTATCAGCTCTACGCGTCACGCCGCTGGAGCTTGGGCGTCGCGACGCTCCAAAGTGCGAGAGAAAATATGAGAGCTGAACGTCTCGGCATCGTGACACGGAAGGGTGAGCGTCGCGACGCTCCTAGGTCTGATATTCGGTGTCGCGACGCTGATGGGTTAGAGTCGCGACGCTACCCTAGGTAGTGAGCATTTTTCTAGTCCAAACTATTACTAAACACTTCCAATTTTCTCCTAATACTTCAAATACACCTGAAATCTGATTTTAGCTTCATAACCATCATCAACACATCTTATACACCTAGCATACTTATATTCTAAATACTTATATGCATTTGCTTGAATCTAACCCAAATCAATTTAGAATCAAACTATGAAATGTCTCATGAACAATTCTAGTTCACCCAAAGGTGGTCAAGTGATTCTAGAATGGTAGCCATAGCTTTAAGCTTTAATCTAGAGTTCCAAACTCTTATTAATTATTTCATATCCAACATGAACAACTTTGACATTATTAACAAGCATATTGTGTTTATACTTCCAAGGCATCTTAACACAATCTATTAGCTTTATTTCAACTTCATGCTATGTAATCATGCATCCAATCATAAATCATCATTATCTGTCTCACTAATGAAAAACTCACTGATGAAGAATTTAGCTTAAGAGAATTTCAAACTTACCTAGTAAGCTTGATGCAAGATCCAATCTACTTCTCTTTTGTTAAAATGGTTGAAGAACTTCCAAGGATTAGCAAGCTTGACTCTAAGATCCAATCTTGATTCCAATGCAAGCAAGCTTCACTCCAAGATTCAATCTTGATTCCTACTTGTTGAAATATGGTAGAGATCTTCCAAACCTTCTCTAAACACTTCTATTCTCTTGGCCAATTTCTCCAAGAATTGATTATATTTAGCTTTCTTAAGCTTGATTAAAATCATTGCTCAAGTTTGCTATTTATAGCAAAACTTAGGCAATTTTTAATTAATAAAAGTTTTAATCAACTTTAATATGGGCTTAATCTAATTTTTTCAAATATGTATGATTAGGTGTGACTAAACACCTTTGTCTACCACTTTGATTTAATCCAATTAAATCAAGACAAAGCTTAATTAATGGATTAGTTACATGTCTTCCACCTTGATTTAATCCAATTAAATCAAGCCGAAAATACCTATAAATAACATACTTGCAATTACCATAATATCCTCAAATTGTAGAGATAATTATGAAATTACGACAAAGCCCTTTTGTAAATATTGAATTAATCCAATTAGGTCAAAGTAAATAATCAATGTTATTCAATAACACTTGATTATCTTAGTTGATAATTATAATATCAAATATCATCTTTTATCAAAATTAATCGGCTACCCAAGTGCTCAACGAGTATACTTCATATTGGGACTCTCTAAGTTCAGACACATTCGTCATATAAGCCTAGCTAATATGTATGTAATTCGACCACCTCTGAATTCACGAAGAACACGAACGACCTTTCTGAACTATACAAGTTGAGGTCATCACATATGTTTAACAATCCCTCCGTCGTAGGCTATCCGAGTTGTGCTTAGGAAACATAGAACACATCATCAAGTTTCCGAGGTACACATCTCATGTCGATATGTCCACGATTCTTTACAACTGATACGATCCACCGAAGGTGATCGACTTTGGCCAAATATAACGACCGGTATTTCTTATTACTATTTACAACTGTACAGTTTCGAAAAGGACGGAAGCACATAGAATAAATTATGTTGAGGTTCAAACATACGCATAATATGACTTTGGGAACAATCGGTAAATTTCTCGAAGTCCCGGGACAAGACTGTACAGCGTTCCCTTTGGACAGCCCATGGTATTTTGGGAACAACTTTTTCATATGAACTCCGATTTTTATGAATTTTATATCATCGGAAAGCTGAGACCGAGACTACAACTTCCGCGTTGAACATTTTCCCAAATAAGGACCAGAAGCTGATGAAAAACGCAAGTCAAAATTTTGATGAATAATGATTTCGGGTCAAAATGTAACAACCTCAAATTTTCTCCATTCTTCTACACACTTCTTCAATTTTCTCATTATCATTTAAGCCCTAATAAAGGGTCTACTATTCTCAAATACCAAATTTTGGGGGAAATAAAAATAGAAAGAAAGAAGCAGCTTGCCGAGAAGAAAATGAAGAAGAATGAGAAAGAAATAAGGAAGAAAAAAAACGAAAGAAGAAGAAGAGGAGACCTTGGTAACCCTTGGAGAGTTTAGGAAGTGAAGAAAACCAAGAAGAAAAAGGTGAGAACTCCATGACCCATTTTCTTTAAAATAGTAAGTTTTGATAAATTGATGCTTATTTGTGTTGAGAATATGGTTGTGTTGATGATAGTATGATTTTGACAATAATGGGAATGGAAAAGTTAATAAATCCTAATTTGTGAAGTTTGGGTAAAATGTATATGATGGATTGATTGGGTGAATGATAATGAAGTTTGGGTAGATTTGTGTTGATAAAATGGTGTTTGGATGATTTTAGTTTGTTAATCAAGTTTGTTGATTATGTAAGAATGATGGAATTTGATGATGTTGGATGTTAAAAATAGAATGAAATGGTAGATTTAAGGTTATGTTAGCTTGGGGGTGTATTATGGTTGTAGTATTTTATTTGGGAATTGTATGAATTTGGAGATTGGTTCGGCAAGGCAGAAACTACCTAGGAGGACGCTGGCGCATCGCGACACGACAACCAGAAATCAGAAAATTATTTTTAGAGATGCAACGTGAAACCGAAAGTCTGTATTTCTGTTTTAACATTTTAATTGAGGAATAGAAATGTTCTTATGGGGTAATCCAATTAGGTTAAGGAACTTTTGTGATTATAAATCGTATTTTATAACTGCTAATCCTAACCCCGTGAATTCCTTATAGATACTCGATAGGAGCCGCGTTTGTGACCGGTGCTTACACACACGCGTATAACGCAAGCGCACGTATCGTTCAAGTAGTATAAAAAGTATTGATCCCACGAGGACTTAATACCTAATCTATTAATTTTATGAGGTCAAATGATTACTAGTATCTAACAGGTTGATTGATTGATTTGAAATGGTGATGATTCTAAATTTAAAAACAAGTAAATAAAATTACACGAAGGTCGGTTTAAGAAAATTCAATATTAAAAACTATCTAGGGTTGTGAATCTTTCTAATATCTTTTAAAAGATGAAGTGGTTATTTCATGTTTGTTTAATAAATTGGTTTACTAACCTGGAACACTAAATTATGCGAAAGCCTCTGTCGATGGTCAGATGCAAATACCCAGTTTAACCCAATTGAACCATATGTCTATGTCAACCAAATTATCTGGATTCATTAAGTTTAAGTTCCAATTATGGCTACCCCCGCCCGACAGGTATATGTCTATCCTGTAAGGAAATCTATTAAAGGGTTATCTATCCTCAAGGAAGATCGTGGGCTATTAAGTCTAAGGCTGAAACCTAAAATTCCTTTGTCAAGTTTATTTTAGATTTACCAGATCTATCTTATTAGTGGCCAATTAACAAGACGCATTAAGCTTCAGACTTAATAAGTAAACCTTTAAATTACCCAAACTATAAAATAACCCCTTATAAACCGGTGATATTAGAATTCATCACAACCCCAGATAACTAACTTAGTTACAACACATAACTAGGGCTAATAAAAAGATAAAAGTAAAAGACATAAAGTAAAAATGCTGAAAAGTAATTGCGGTAAAGTAAAAGCTGAAAAGTAAATTACAATAAAATAAAATGCTAAGGTAAAATGATCAACTATTACTATTTACTATTTAGATATCTCCCTTAATATAATATATTAACTTGTGATTATTTTACCAACCGGCCATATAGGCGGTAACCTAATTAAGTCAAATTAAGTCCAACCAGCCATAAAGGCGGAACCAAAATAAACCTGCCATACAGGCGGTAAGAAAATTTAATTACCAACCGACCAATCTGGCGGTATCTTTGCTTAGTCAGGTTTAAACCAGTTTAAAATGAATTACCAACCGACCAATATAGCGGTATCATTTTTAAGTCAAATTTTAAATAGTGAATATATTATATTTAAGAGAGATTAATCTAAATAGCAATAGTAAAAGAATTACCTTTCACCCTAGCAGGGGGAAGTTACCTCCTCATGGTTGAATAGTAAAAACTGTAAAAGTAAAGAAAGTAAATTACTATTATTACAGAACTTAATTAAAATTATTTACAAAACTAAAATTTAAAAGAAACTAGATAGAAAACTCCCTATTTACATCAGAGAAATTAGAGAGGAATGTACATATGAAACTGAAATTTCGAGCTCTATTTATAGGCCTCGGTGACCCCCTCGCGTTGCGACGCGAAAGTTTCTTCTTGCGTCGCGACACGATGACGTGGCGGCTCATGATTGGCTGGTTTCAGATTCTTATCTGCCAGTGTCAATTTGGATAAATGAGTCAATAATTGAGCTGACGTGGCGATGACGTGGCACTGACGTGGCGACACATGGCGATGGCGACTGTCGGCACCGTAGGATGATGACACGTGACACGGTGCACGTTAGCAGATCGGATATGATGGTGACACGTGGCATGGCGCACAGTAGTAAAGTCAAACTTCTCAGATTCTGACTTGTGGACCCGGCGCACGTTAGCAAGTCTTGGTGCATGTTAGGCGTCGCGACGCCAAAGGCTTGCGTGTCGCGACGCGCGAAATGACGAAAATGCCATTTTGTCCGTTTTTCACTATTTTGGCCCCAAATCACCTCCAGAGAGTCCTGAAACTTTATTTATCTACAAAATAACACAAAACATATCAAAATATTCACAAAACTCAAGAAACTATACAAAATATTAGGTTAAATGAGTGGGAAATAGTGATATAATTACCACTCATCACACCCCTAAACCTAACATTTTGCTAGTCCTCGAGCAAAACATAGAATAAAATAACATAAACATCTTTAAAATAAAATTTAACTAAGCCACTTTCGTAGGGATCACGGTTGCATTTAACGTATGCAACAAGCCTTTAAACCCCTAGGTGTCCCTAGTGGACGAGTTGTAGTCTCGTGAGGGTTTACTGCAATGATACCCACAAACATTTTACAAAAGTAAAAAGGTAGTAAAACTAATGCACACAAAAGCAAAAAGACAAGCGAAAATAGAATAAAGAAGTTAGTGACTAATCGGGTGAAACTTCTACTCTAAGTTACTAATTGTTTTCTTTCTTTCTAAATTACCGAATAAGTGAATTCTCCGATTATATTTACCATTCTCCATATACACAGCCAACAAAATATTAAAAAACTCATTTTTGCCCACAACAGTCATAAGTGCAGTTGATAAGAGAGTAATATTTTTGTCCTAAAGTTTTATCAGAATTCACACCTTTTTGTAGCAATGGAATAATTTTTCTGATTTTTCTGATTTTTTCTTTGATTTTTGATTTTTTTTTATTTATATACAATATCTTCCATCTATGTAGCGAGTGTTGGGTCGGTGGCTCCCAAACCAGTTGGCTTTAGGGCACCAGGTGTTAAGACACCCCTACGGACTTAATTACTCAGACTTCAGATATATATTTTTACAGCATCTTTGATCCATGTAGCGAGCTTTGGGCCAGTGACTCCCAAACCAGTTGGCTTTAGGGCACTAGGTGTTAAAACACCCTTACAGACTTAATAACTCGGACCTCAGATGTTTTTTTTATTGCTTTTTGAGATGCTTCCTCCAATTAAACTAGAGCACTGAATATTACAAACTTTTGAATTATAGCTCATGTCCGTATGTTATTATGCATGTTGATAATACCTGCCAACTGAGCATATGAAGATCCATTTTAGTCAGTATTATGGAGAATTCATAAATTAAATAATTCAAAAAGAAATAAACAAAAATTAACTTGTTCCGAAATAGGTTTGAGATACGTCTCAAGAGTGAAAACTCCTTACTCAGCTATCTCTTACCAATTTCACCTTTTTAGTCAAAATAAAAACACAAAAACGCAAAATATTTTTGAAATTTTTGAAATTTTTGAAATTTTTTTGTATTTTTCAAAAAATTTTGGACTAAAAATAAAAACAACACACAAACTAAAAACAAGGTACTGATCAACTAATTCCCTCCCCCAAACCTAAATGAGACATTGTCCCCAATGTCTTAAACAGTAGAAGAAGAGTTTAGAAGATAATACCTGGTTAGCTGAAATTCTACAGGAAATTAAAGGTTAAGATCCAGATTAATCCGACGCCTCTTACCACGATCGTCTTCAGACCAATTTATCTTTGAAAGGATAGGGTCAATTTGTCGTTCATAGGCTAAGATTTGGTTTATTAGATCCAGAGCAGTTCTGGCAGTGAAGAGAAGTTCTTTTAAAGGTTTTGACACGAACCCATTTCTCCGAGCATCATCAAGAAACACACAAAGAAAATCATAAAATCCATCAACGTTAAACAACCCAATTGGTTTCTGGTGTATGTTCAAGTTCACCCAAGATAGCACTATAAGAATTTCCTCCAATGTGCCCAAGCCACCTGGCAAAGCAATAAAAACATCAGCACATTTAATCATTTCTACCAATCGTTCAGACATACCTGGCACTATCAGTTCCTCTCCGTTTGATGGTCCAATAAGATTTGCCTCTGCCAAAGGTTTTGGGATGATTCCCAAAACGTGACTATCTCCTTCCTGTATGGCCTTTGAAACGATCCACATTAGTCCAAGATTGCCTCCGCCATATACTAAGTGCATATTCCTTGCAGCTAAGACTCGACCCAATTCTTGTGCTGCTTCTACGTATTGTGGCTTAACACCAACACTAGTACCGCAAAACACACAGATGTTTTCAACTCGTCTTCTTGAAGTGGCTTCCATGTTTTACTCTGGATGTCTTCAAAAGTGCTATGATGAGTTGAATTTATAACACCTGAAAAGGGTGAGTAAAATAATAGCACTACTACTTGACAAATGACAATTATTAGTAAAATAAATCGTGAAAGTCAAAAAGGTTTGGATCCTGTCGGAGAAAATAAAAGAAAACAACAAAACAAATCAAAATTATTAGGAAAAGACAAAGAGATATAATATTTACAAGAAAAGTGCGACTTGATTGACGTCTATGCGTCATGGACAAGCTTCCCATCCAATTTTCTTATAAATTGGCAAACAGGGTCTTTTTGAGTCAGATTCCCAAGAATTAACTGTTGTCTTTCTTTTTGAAATTGTGTATGTAATTTGCGAATGGCTATGTGAACATATCCACTGGGATGCGTCTCGAGAGTCGAAGATATATCATCTAAAGACTCCTTACTTAAGCCATCCCTAATGAATTTAATTTTATCTTCGCGATTATCAGACACCATTCCTAAAGAACGACAATGAGTATTGCAATTCCAGCGTGCACATTTGTAACAAACACCCATTTGCTTAGCTCTACGTTTCTTTGCATAGGTGCTTCTTCCAAAACCAGGCAGATGTGAAATAAAAGAGTCAGAAGACTCACCTGCCAATCGGACCCGTGCTTCAATTACCCAACGAATATCATTAAGAACACCATGGATCGTTAGTAGTCTCATCCGTTCCAAGCGAGCTTTGTAGACTTTCATCAGAGAGTTTTGAGGGAGAGAAGGAAATTATTTGTGAAGATTTGTGAGAACTTCTTCCATCCTAAAATGTCTTAATCTGCAAAAACTAAACACACCAAATTAAATCACACCAAATCACAATATATACACAAATTGCATGGGTTGTCTCCCTGCGAGTGCTAAATTTAACGTCGTCAGCTAAACGTGACTTCTCGAACGTTAAGCTGGATCTGAAAGTGTGACACTTTCTTTTTGTCGCTCAAATTATTCTCCCCAGTAGTGCTTGACAGGCTGACTATTAACCTTGAATGTTTCGTTGGTGTTGGGATCTAGTAACTCAACAGCTCCATATGGAAAAACCTGAGTGATCACAAATGGACCTGACCACATTGATTTCAACTTTCCAGGGAAAAGTTTCAACCTTGAGTTATGCAACAGCACCTGCTGCCTTGGTTCCAACTGTCTGTGCACTATTTTTCGGTCATGCCATTTCTTTGTCTTTTCTTTGTACAATCTGGCATTCTCATAAGCCTGTAGGTGAAATTCCTCCAATTCGTTGAGTTGGTGAAGTCGTTTCTCTCATACAGCTTGTGAATCAAGATTCAACTTCTTCAGTGCCCAGTACGCCTTGTGTTCAAGCTCAACTGGCAGATGGCACGCTTTCCCAAACACCAATCGATATGGGGACATACCGATGGGTGTCTTGTAAACTGTTCGGTAGGCCCATAATGCATCATCTAGTTTTGTAGACCAGTTTTTCCTTGTTGATCCAACGGTTCTCTCTAAGATTCTTTTGATCTCTCTGTTTGAAACCTCAACCTGTCCATTTGACTGTGGATGGTAAGCAGTGGCAACCTTGTGAGTAACTCCGTATTTAGATAGGAGTGCATCGAAGTATCTGTTGCAGAAATGTGTGCCACTTTCGCTGATGATTGCACGAGGTGTTCCGAACCGAGTGAAAATGTTCTTTTTCAGGAATTTGATCACCACTTTTGAATCATTGGATGGCAGTGCAATTGCTTCGACCCATTTGGAGACGTAGTCTACAGCAACCAGGATGTACAGGTTTCCGAATGATGGAACAAAGGGTCCCATGAAATCAATACCCCACACATCGAATATTTCCACTTCTAGAATGTTTTGCAACGGTCATTCATTTCTCCTTGAAATATTCCCCGTTTTCTGGCACCTGTCACATTGAAGAGAAAAAAGATAAGCATCTTTAAAAAGAGTGGGCCAGAACAAACCTGATTGTAGGACTTTGGCTGCAGTTTTATTTCCGCTGAAGTGTCCGCCATATGGTGATGAATGGATTTTGGGGACTGATTCGGCAGGGCAGAATCGGCCCAGGAAGATTACGGCGAGTCGCGACGCGACGACCAGAATTGGAAAAAAAAAATTTATTAGATGCGACGTGTAACCGAAAATCTGGATTTCTGTTTTACATTTCATTTGAGGAATAAAAAGGTTCTAATAAGGAAATCCGATTAGATTAAGGAAATTTATTTAATTATGAATCGTATTTTATAACTGTTGATTCTAATTAAGTTCCGATCATATGATATCCACAGGAATCACATTCTCCTTCGACCAAGGATCCAGTGCCAGCCAAATTCAAACACAGTGAGTGGACCTTTTTCCTCAACTGGTTTTATTTAGTTTTGAATTCAAACTTACTTTTATGCTTTTAGGGCGTTAGCCATTTTATTTTCAATTATGTTCGTATTCAGTACATTTGAGAAATGATTTAAGTTACATTTGAGAAAGAAATGTTTTTCAGTACATGTTTTATGTTTTTCGGGGCATGAGGGAAAAACTCACCCCAGTAATTAACTTAAGACAATATGGAATTGACGGATACAGAGACATGTACACATGTAGAAGACTGAGGGGACGGCGATACGTAACGCCCTCAGATCCTAGAGCAGGGCTAGGGGACGGCGATACGTAACGCCCCTAGACCCTAGTTTCAGAGCTTGGGTGGTAGCATAGATTCGCACCCCCAGTTCTAGTTGTGGCTTGGGGGACGGCGATACGTAACACCCCAAGACCACCAGTTTCAGAGACAATAGTGGCATGTTTTGGGGGACGGCGATACGTAACACCCCAAAGTCATGGATTTTCACTGCTGGCTATAGTTAGGTGTATGGGGGACGGCGATACTTAACACCCTCATACGTCAAGGTTTTTCAGATACAGAGAAGTGCACAATTTTCAGATTTACAGTACATATTTTTCGGAGATCAAATTTTAGAAAATGGTTTTCAGAAATCAAGATATTTAAAGTAGATTTCATAAAGATAAAGTTTTCAGAAATATAGTTTTTCATATAAAAGATGTTTTTTGAACCTTGGTTTTGAAACTAAAGTTTTTATATTAGTTTTCAGTTTTTGTCCACTCACTTAAATCGTATAGTGATCTAACCCCCACCCCAGTTTTTATATCTTGCAGATTTCTCGGTGGACAAGCTAAGGAGGACGGATACTGATGCAGTCACTAGGGATGGAGTCCACTAGTATGAGTCAAGGACATAGTCAGAGTCCAGTTATGGTAAGTGTGAGTCTTTTATAAGTCATGGACGTGTGTAGCCAATGTAAAACGGGTATTATTGAATACAGTAATTAAATATTGAGTTTGTTTTCTTTGTTTTGAGTTGGGCTACGGTCCCACATAAATTACAATCATATATTGAAAAGTATATTAGTTTCCATTATGGTTATCTAGCCAGAGGCTTATAGGGTTAGTACTGTTATCCTTTGCCAGTAATATCTCCCAGATCGGGGATGTTACACAGATGGTATCATAGCATGGTCTAGGGAGTCAGTGACTGCAGTGGGCAGAGTGTTGGGGGTCTTGTATACGCAGTATGTCCTCGAGTACGTCATCAAAGCTCCATAGATATGTTAGTAAACCTTCTTAGATCATTCAAATAGCATTCCCTGTAAGAACAATTTTACTCTAGATACCAGATAAGAAATCTTCTCGAGATTATACCGATCTAGTACCAGAAAAAAATAAACAAGCTACGGAGGCAGACATAAGGATTTTAAGAAAGTTATCAGGGAAGTGAGAAAAGAAAGCTATAAGAAAGCATAAAAGAATGCATCAAAGTATAGGTAACCAAAAATAAATAATAGTAATGAGATGAAATAAATCATAGAGATATTGAGGATATTTACCCAAGAATATACAGGAGAATAGAAAAGCCCGAGAAAGTAATAGAGTGCCTAGAAGCAAGATCCATCCCCTTCTCAGGACATTCCTTTAAGCCGAACTAATGATCTTCAAGTATTCCCTATAGGTAACAAAGTTCCATAAGTACCCACCAAGGAAAAATAGAAAAATAAAGAAAAAGTTAGAAAGAAAAGTAAAAGACAAAACGTAGATACCCAAGTAATCAGAAGCAAATAGAGATTGAGGAATGGAAACAGATATATAAGGAAATGCCAAACCTATAGTAGTAAGAATCAGAGACATGAAGTTAGATAATGAAAGACAAATACAAGAGCTTGTAGTGAAGAAGAGAGTAGCAAGACTAAAACTGAATAAAAAGTTGAATAGATCTAAGTAATGGTTCTTTCCCTCAAGTGAGATACCCTTCTTCCTCAGAAGAATTCCTCCGAGTTGATCTAATATTTTTCTGAACCATCCCGTATAGGTAGCAAGTTCCCCCGAGTATCAAGGACCATTATAAGATAGAGGAAATAAGAAAGTCAAAGACGATCGTGGAATCTTTTAATAGATATGAAATGCCATAGAGAAAGAGAGACCTTAGATCTTCCGAACTCAGACTTGTAGACAAACAAGATGAGAGGCGACTGAAACAACAGTTAGTTCCCCCTAGCCAAGAGATCCAAGAGATCCAATAGATAGGTCTTCGACCTACCCAGATCTTCACTCCTTCGAGATACGAGTTAAGGAAGCTATCCTGATAGAATCTATCTCGTACCCATCCTACATGAGCAATAGACTCCATCAGGACATAAAGTACTGGAACAAGGATGAAGAAGCTCCCCGAGCCATAAAGAAAATGACCAATGAGATGTAAGCAGTTCCTACCAACATGATTATAGACTACCGTAAGAAAACCCAACGGGAGTCCACTTCGAGAAATGAAAGGACCTTGAGAGGCAAACCACCTAGAATAAGGATCAAGGAATTTTCGAGGATATAAAGAAGAAAACCCAGGATAGCACAAAGATTTAAGGAAAGTCAGAGTAAAGCTTGCTAGACTAGTAGGAGCTCACAAATAGATCGAATGTTGTAGAACTCACAGATAAGCCCGAGTCAGTAGAGATCCGTAAGAGAGTATAAGAATAGACCTATGAAATTAGAGATATTTAAGAAGTGATAAGAGTACCAGTATGGACGATAGGATAAAGCGATCAAATTAAGGTTTATAGCAAGAACATGAGGTTGAGATTTAAGAAACAAATATAGGAATGACTCACAATTAGTCTTAGTAGTAAGGAGTATAGTAAGGAAATTCAGTGTATTTGGGCGTGAAGATGATATAATGAGTAAATAATAGAGTAATGAATCGATGAAAGTTATGGGACCCTAGAGCCTAGTAAAGAAAAAAAACCAGTAAATGAGAGTAATTGTTAGAATAGACAAACTACGAGAGCGCCGGACAAAACCAAGTCGATGAATCCAAAGAATCATAGACAAAAAACATGAGAAGGGAAGGTATATCCATACAATAAGTTGAGCTAAATACAAAAACCTTCATAAAAATAAGGAACCTTCAAGAAAGTAAAAATATGAGAAGTACAAAAGATCATGAAGAATGATTCGTAGGAATATAGTGAATAACTTATAAAGAATCTCATAGTATTGAGAAAAATGATCTTAAGTAGAGAATAGTGTATGGATCAAGATATAGTAGAGGATGCCTTTGATAGTCGAAGTGAATAAAGTTTTCAAGGGAGTAAAGAAGTAAGGAGTTGAAGAACTAAGATAAGAAATGAACCATCGTAGCAGAATGAGTCCCTTAGGAAAGGTAACAAGGAGATTATAGTAGGTATCCAGAAAAAGAACTTAGTATCCGCATGGAATTAAGCGACAGAAAGGGTAAAAAGACAATATAAGGAGCTTGTTAGATAGTGCTTCTAGAAGGACTTGTATATGATGCAAAGTGATTAATTGATGAAAAGGATCAGGAGTAAGGTTAAAAAAGGTAAGTCAGAAAAGTTTTAGCAGTAATACCCAATGTAGAAAGAGATATCAGACATATATACACGAGGGTCTTAGGCAAAAGTATACGTCATTAAGAAACCGTAACAGAAGGGTCTCAAGACTGGTTCCCACCCTCCCAACCCTCGATCGATACTAGTAATAAAGATGGACCGGAAGCGTAACCTTGAGATACTTCAGAAGCAAGAATAAATGAAGTGATAGATGATCGCAACATACGACTCTTAAGGACAGCAACAAAACAGAATAAAAAGAAATGAAGAGATAGCCTAAGTAAGAGCTTTAAGGAAAAGCTATTAGATAAAGTAATAAAGAGAAGCAGTACTAGTTAAGCATTCAATAAGAATGTAAATGACAACGTTAAGAATAACCAAGGACATATGAGAACAAATATCCTTCGAGCAAGGAAACAGAGGTATGACCCCATAATAGATTCATTTGTAGAATGAAGTATAAGGGTAAATAAAAAGGTGAGCTAATATAAGTATTGGAAGTGAAATTGTCAAGGCGCAACAACAAACACGAGATGAAATACTAAGTAAGTATTGACAGAAGTGTAGTATAATATAGAACTAAGAAATAAGTATACCATAGTGTGAAAATCAACAGAGAGAAGATATTCTAGCATGCAATTGAGTATAGAGGACGAGTGGATATAAAAGAATAAGTAAGGAAAGATCAAGGAGTTAAAACGGAAGTGTTAAGTTAGAACGGTACCAAAATAGGGTAGTAGTCAAGTGATAACCGATATTTCAAGAAACCAATGTCTGAGGAAATGATAGGTGCATAAAGAAGGAAGATATTCCTCAAGTAAGAAGGCAGAAACATAGACCAATAAAGTTCTTAGTAGATGGTAGAATGAAGTGAAGAATAAAAAGAGTACTAAGAAAAGTTTAGGAAGTGGATCTGTTAAGGAGCAATGACGGTAGGAAAGAGTACTTAATAAGTAAAGGATAATGGTAAGTAATAACAAGGAAATTTTTGACTGAGTAATCATATAAGGTACCCAGTCCTAGCCTAAGATGACCAAACCACTACGGGTTTGGGATAGTTTAGCCGCGGGTATGGATGGATTGGTAGGTTCGTATTATAGTACGGAAATGAAGAATTAGGTTAATGTGAAGCTATTATTGTCATAGAAATGATTTCTCGAACTACGGAATAGTGATAAGATTGTGAGTAACGAATTTTATAAGCAAAGTATGAAAGGATATAAGCTTTAACCACGACCAAACAGAGAGGTACCACTAAGAAGTTATCCAGGAGTAACACTTTAGATACAAGTGGTGTTAATAAACAATATTAGTAAGTTAGAAAACCCAAGCCCTTTCAGAGAAGCAGAAATTTTGGAACTTAGAAAAAGAAGCTTATAAACTGTTGAAGGTTGCAAGTAAAGTATAGAAAGTTGATAGCTAAGTGATGAGAATGAATAATAAGATCAAGTTGGACAGATGGAACAAAGGAATGCTAAGTACATGTAGAATCTTTAGTAAAAGTCAAGGTATCAACCACTAAGAATCTGATCAAATTAAGAAATTACGGAGCATAAGTGAAGACCTATAAGAAAGAGATCTTGCAGATAAGATATATTGAGTACACCTAAAGGTCTAGAAAATAAATAGTCATGAATACTTAGCAGAAGTCTTACAAATAGAAAAATGAAGAAATCAAATAGCTAATAGAGGTTAGAAACAAGAAGATAAGTATATTAGAATCTCTAGATATTTACGAAACTAGGAAGACCACGAGTTAGACACCAGAAAGGATTCGAGGATGAATCATATTTAAGGGGGGAGAATTTGTAACGACCGGTAGTTTTTACTACTGTCTATAGTGATACCGTTACGTACGAGATGAATGCATGTAAAATAAATAAGGATGGGACTAAAATATGCTCATGGAACGACTTTGGAGATGATCGGTAAGTTTCTTGAAGCCCCGGGACGAGACTGTATCGTGTTTCCTTTAGACCGCCCATGGTATTTGGGGCGTAAATTTTTCATACGATCTCTGATTTTCATAAATTTTATATCTTCGGAAATCAGAGATTGAGACCTATAACTTACGCGTTAAACATTTTTCCAAAATTGGATCAGAACTGGGTCGAATACGCAAGTCAAAATTCGGATGAATAGTGATTTCAGACCCAAATGATAAAATCTCAAAATTTCTCCACTTTTCTACACCCTCCTACACTCTTCCTTATATCATTTAAGTCCCCCTATATAAAGGGCTTACTATTCACGAATCAAAAGAAAAATTTGGGGAAACAAAAGAGAAGAAATGTCGTGAGAAAGAGAGAAGAAGAAGAGGGAAAGAAATAAGAAGAATGAGAGGGAAAGAAGAAGAAGAAGAAGAGAAGAAGAGGAAGAAAAGAAATGGAGTAAAGATTGGCAATCCTTGGAGATTTTAGGAAATGTAGAAAACCATGAAGAAAAAGGTAAGAAACCCAAAACCCAAATTTTAAATAAACTTGCAATTTGATTGTTTGGAAGATTGTGGTGAATTGGTGATTTGAATTATTGAAGTTTAGGTAGTTTTGTGTTGATAAAATGGGTGTTTGGGTAGTTTTGGAATTGTTATTCAAGATGATTGATTTTGTAAGGAGATGGAAATTGATGTGTTTGATATTAGGAGTGTATTATATTGATGAATTAGATGGTATATATTTACTTATGGATGTGTTGTAGAAGTAGAATTTGATTTGGGTAATGTGAGTTTGGATTTTGGGGACTGATTCGGCAGGGCAGAATCTGCCCAGGAAGACGACGGCGCGTCGCGACGCGACGACCAGAATTGGAAAAAAAATTAGAAGATGTGACGTGTAACCAAAAATCTGGATTTCTGTTTTACATTTCATTTGAGGAATAAAAATGTTCTAATAAGGAAATCCGATTAGATTAAGGAAATTTATTTAATTATGAATCGTATTTTATAACTGTTGATTCTAATTAAGTTCCGATCATAGGATATCCACAGGAATCACATTCTCCTTCGACCAAGGATCCAGTGCCAGCCAAATTCAAACACAGTGAGTGGACCTCTTTCCTTAGTTGGTTTTATTTAGTTTTGAATTCAAACTTACTTTTATGCTTTTAGGGTGTTAGCCATTTTATTTTCAATTATGTTCTTATTCAGTACATTTGAGAAATGATTTAAGTTACATTTGAGAAAGAAATGTTTTTCAGTACATGTTTTATGTTTTTCGGGGCATGAGGGAAAAACTCACCCCAGTATGTAACTTGAGATAGTATGGAATTGACGGATACAGAGACATGTGCATATATAGAGGACTGAGGGGACGACGATACATAACGCCCTCAAATCCTAGAGCAGGGCTAGGGGGACGGCGATACGTAACGCCCCTAGTTTCAGAGCTTGGGTGGTAGCATAAATCCGCACCCCCAGTTCTAGTTGTGGCTTGGGGGGACGGCGATACGTAACGCCCCAAAGTCATGGATTTAAATTGCTGGCTACAGTTAGACATATGGAGGGACGGCGATACGTAATGCCCTCATACGTCAAGGTTTTTCAGATACAGAGATACATAGAAGTACACAGTTTTCAGATTGATAGTACATATTTTTCAGAGATCAAATTTTAGAAAATAGTTTTCAGAAATCAAGATATTTAAAGTAGATTTCAGAAAGATAAAGTTTTCAGAAACAGAGTTTTTCATATAAAATATGTTTTTGGAACCTTGGTTTTGAAACTAAAGTTTTTATATTAGTTTTCAATTTTTGTCCACTCACTTAGATCGTATAGTGATCTAACCCCCACCCCAATTTTTGTATCTTGCAGGTTTCTCGGAGGACAAGCTCAGGAGGACGAATATTGATGTAGTCACTAGGGATGGAGTCCACCAGTATGAGTCAAAGACATAGTCAGAGTCCAGTTATGGTCAAGTGTGAGTCTTGTATAAGTCATGGTCGTGTGTAGCCAATGTAAAACGGGTATTATTGAATACAGTAATTAAATATTGAGTTTGTTTTCTTTGTTTTGTGTTGGGCTACGGTCCCACATAAATTACAGTCATATATAGAAAAGTATATTAGTTTCCATTATGGTTATATTGTCATAGGCGTATGGGGTTAGTACTGCTATCCCCTGCTCGTAATATCTCCCAGATCGGGGATGTTACAATATGTGTGCATTATGACTGCATGGCTACTATTGGGAGAGCAAATAGCCATATGTAAAATGGGAAGTCAAGGCACATAAGACGTAGACATAACAATATAAAACATATGCTCTCCACTGGTATTATTTCCATTGATATTGTAAAATCAAAAGAAAATATTGCAGATCAATTAACAAAGGGTATACCAAAGGAGCAAGTGTTATATTTATCGAGGGAATGGGCTAAAAGTCAGCACAATGAGACGTAACTTAGCGGAAACTAAACCTAGGAAATTGGTAAATCATGTCTAGGTTCAATGTGGAAAACTAGTTGGGGAAATGATAAGTGCGATTTATACCCGCTTATTCATGTTTTATTAGCTTACTATTTTGTTAGATTCTGTGTTATTTAATGTATTTTGTAGTTTATTTTATTTTTTATTGATATGAAGCATTGGAACATGGATGTTGAAGCAAAAAGACGTGTTTTTGGATCTTACGGACTCACCGAAAGCACGCAGGAAAGAAGAAAACACATAAAACACTCATCTTGAAAAATAGGGTGGTGTTGCGGTGCCACTTTTGGCGTCGCGGTGCCCCCTTCAGAATGCCAACATATAATTTCCCGAGAGTTAGGCATCGCGACATCAATTCTGGCACCACGACGCTGCGATAGAAGCCTATAATCTTCAAAAATTATTATTTTACAACACAAAGACTCCAAGACTTCCCTATAAATATAGAAACTCGTCCAAAACCCTAAAGGGAGACTAATACACAAATCAAGAGTTCAAAACACATATTTTAGAGAGATCCAAAGAGGAAGATTGAAGAGCGACAAGAGGAGACGAAGGCGGTGAGGTCCGAAGACGAATGGATTCTATTCGGGTTTAATCAACTAGTTTATTTCTTTAAACTCTAATGATTTCTAATATGTTCATGACATTATTTTCATTGTTTTTATCTGTAGTCATGAACTAACTCTATTATTCTATAGGATGATGTGGCATATGCTTAAACCTATCTTTTAATTGCCAATTGATTGTTATAAAGTTTTAATTCAGTTTATTTATATTCTCTTGTGTTTAATGCTTCTAGTTTGTTGGCCTAAAATTAAGAAGATGAATGTTTAGAATCTATCACTCAGGTGAGGGGATTTTGAATAGGATATAGAGAATATAATTTAGGAGATTTGTAGAGTTCGGGAGAATCTATAATCCCTTTGAAGTCATTAACAAAGAATTACAGAGCATAATGAATTATTAATTACTAGATTTTTATAGGGATATCGAAGTCTGTGATTAATAATATATTCCCTCGGCACTTGGGAGAGGGAGTTAGAATAACTTACGGTTCTTGGTTTATAAACAATGCACTTGAATAAGAATTGATTGGCATAGCAAATACATAGAGGATAGCTAGGTGAAATCAAATTCTAGAATCTCTCTCAACTTGGTTTATCTTAATTTAACGTTTTGATATTTTACTTTTTTACTTTTTATTCTTAATTTGGTTTATTTTAAATTTATTTCTAAATAAGGTTAGGTTTATCAATTATAGTACTTAATGAAATTTTGATTACAATCCCTGTGGGTTCGACACTCTACTTATCTTTTACCAAAACTTGACATTGTATACTTGCGGTACGATATAAAATATCACAACAAGTTTTTGACGCCGTTACCGGGGATTGTTAATTTAATTCACATTAATACTATTACCAAATAACCTTAGCTTTAATTTAGATTTTTATTTTTATTTTTTATTATTATTTTTATTTTTATTTTGGTACTTTTTCTTGTCTTTCAGTGCTTCAGTGAATGCGAAGAAACGTAAGTCTTGACTCGCCTCTGTTTGATCCAGAAATAGAAAGAACAATGAGGAGACTGAGGAAAGAAAGGAAATTTGGGAAAGAAACAATGGCAGCTGAAAATATAGAGAACAACCCACGCTAGGTGGCAATCAGAGATTATTTTAAACCAGTTATTGACGATAACCATTCTGGGATTGCGCACCCGCCAATCAATGTTAATAACTTTGAGCTGAAACCTGCGTTGATTAATATGGTACAAAAGAATCATTTTGGGGGTTCGGCTGTAGAGGATTCCAACGTGCATTTACGGATGTTCTTGGAGATGACGGATATAATAAAGATGAATGGCGTGACCAAAGATATCATCAGGCTACGCTTGTTCCCATTCTCTTTATGGGATAAAGTGAGGGGTTAGCTGCAATCTATTCCGATGGGTGCATCATGACATGGCAAGATATGGCAACAATATTTCTTGCGAGGTTCTTTCCACCAGCTAAATCAGCCCAACTGAGAACATAAATAAGCATAGTTAGGCAGTTGGAGACTGAGAATATGTATGAGGGATCTGAACGCTTTAAAGATCTACTTAAAAAGTGTCCACAACATAATTTTGAAGACTGTGTTCAGATTCGATTATTCTACAATAGTTTGAATGGCCCAAACAGGACCATGGCCATGCAGCTGCTGAAGGAAGAAATCTGCTGAAGACGTTGTTGGGGTTGGTGCTCAGAGCGCCAATTCTGTTAGACATTATGTCCCATAGCGTCACTGTTTGTAAATGATATGGTATTATTGTACAAAATTAACTATGTGATAATGAAATTGCCTTTTGCCGTTTTGTAATATTATTTACTTTGACTAATAAATGGCGAAAGTCCATATGATTAATACTGGATTGAGATGATATGAGACAGTATCAATCTATAAAAGTTTAATCATTAAATATCCCTAGTCGGAGTAGTATTATCGAGATCGGACATCGATAATGCGGAATAGACTAGTATTGCGCTTGTGCACGTTGTGAGAGCACAACAGCATAGTTCTCATATATTTAAGTATTGGATACTTATGCAAGTGCAATAGGAGGTTGTGTTTTACCGATGGTACGGAAAACAGCTTCGCTCTGGATAGACCCCGCGGAATCCCATTGGTAGTATGTCTGCGTGTCTATGGGAGGCCGCATCAGGGTAGGTGTATATGGTCTTAACCTGAGACTTACATCGCTAGTACTTGCGACAATCGGTAAACTTTAGTTTTGGTGGTTGGGGACCTTAACCGGTTCTGTGTACACCTCTTCTGGGTTTATCGAGAATCGTAGTGTGCTGGATGTGATGTCAAGATGGAAGTATCGCTTCAGACATATGGAGGCGATGATCACACAGGGCACAGAACTAGTACTCTATAAAAGGTTGCAACCGTCGGGACAATATGACTAGGTCAGGATTGTCTGATTTAAAGAGACTAGCTGCTTGATGTCCGATATATGTTTCGTACGGGGCAGACACATCTCCAGCCCAAGGCCTAGCATGTGATCATCCGATACTGGATCGATTTACGCAATACTACGGTATACTACGCCTGATACAGATCTTATATTCCTATTAGAATATTTCTGGAGAATTGGGTAGGCATGGCGCTTTGCTAGAAGCCAACCTTGTCTTGTGAATCGGTAAAGACGTAGTACGAGGTACGTACGTGTTCGGATTATCCGACGACCGTATTTACTGCCAAAATATCCGGAGATCTCTTGGGTCGCTTCCTGAAGATTCACCTATGATATTTGATTCGAACTTAATTAATCTTGGATTAATTGCGGAGAAACTTTATCTCGGATAAAGTGCCTTATTTAGAGAGAGAACGATTAATTTGGAATTAATCGATAAAATTATTATATTCGATATAATAATCGAAATTCGATTTCGACGCGAAATTAAAATTAGATTTTAATTCGGGCGTACGAGTTAATTTAGAATTAATTCGTAAGCGACGTAAATAATAATTTCGCTAGGAGCGATTATTTATTTAAATCCGATTTAATTAACGTCGCGACGCTAGCTCGGTATTTCGGAAATATCGAACCCGAACGCGTGAGTGGACGTGGGCCCACTTTCATTGGGAAACGTGTGGGGCCCACATGACACTTGTCATTGATATGGCATTGCATGTTAATAGTGTAAAAAACACTCTAAGGCATTGCATGGTGATAGTGTGCATTTCACTCAAAGGCTTTGCATGGAGTTTGAGTGTTTGACACTCTAAGCCTTTGCATGGCTAATGTCATAGATTTATTATTAATTTAATAAATTATAACATAAATATAAATTGATTTTTGTTAGACAAAGATTAATTAATCAAGACAATTAATCAAAAACTCTCTCTTCTCTCTCAAATTGCCGAAACTTCACCATTGAAGGGCAAAGGAAGATTTGATCTTCCATTCTCCATTTTTGCTAGCACAAGCAAGGGATCAAAAGGAGGTGATAGGGAAACAATCAAAGAGCTTGGAATACAAGAGCTTGGAGCTTGGAGTCCTCTTCCTCCTCTTGGCCGAAACCTACCAACCAACTTGGAGCTTGGAGATTCAAAGGTTTTGTTCATCTTCTTCATCACATAACTTTGTAAGTATGATTCCGCCATGCTTCAAGTCTTTTATATATATTCATTTTAGTATTTCATATGCTTAATCTTTGTTTGGGACCTATATAATAGAAACCAACAATGGTATCATTGAGCTAGGTTTAAGCATGAAATACTTTAGGTTAAAATTTGGGTAAAATTGATTGAAGCATGTTCTTGTGAAATTTGATGAATGAGTATGCTTATATGTATGTTAAATGACATTATATGAAATCAATTTTATGAAAAATGCATTGGATGATTTTTCCCCAAAATTTTGACCTTGGCCGAATGGGTGTGTTAAATTGATTGAAGCATGTTCTTATGAAATTTGATTAATAAGTATGCTTGCATGTGTATAACATGATGTTATATAGAATCAATTTTATGAAAAATGCATTGGATGATTTTTCCCACCTTGGCCGAATGGCATGATGAAATTGATAAAAGCATGTTCTTATGAAATTTGATTAATAAGTATGCTTGCATGTGTATAACATGATGATATATGGAATCAATTTCATGAAAAATGCATTGGATGATTTTTCCCAAATCTATGCCTTGGCCGAATATGTTACTACTTGGAGTAGATTGAAATTTTGTGTTTAAGATCATTAGATGACTTAGAACGTATACGGGACATAGATTAGTAATTCAATTGGATTGAAAAACAAATCGACACAAAATACTCACCTTGGCCGAATGTACAAGGACATGAAATGGAGTTGATTTTTGATAAAATTAATGTTGGACATTTAATTTGACAAATACATGATTAATAAATTAAATGGGTATTTTTGAAATATTTGGTTTAATATATTAATCTTGGTATTACACTTTAATTAATTGGACTTTAATGTTTGGAATATTAAAATTTAATTAATGGGCTTTAATAATTTAATTGGGCCTTATGGGCTTAAAATTGGTTTTATGGCACTTAAGGGTGATTCCTTATTTGGGCTTGGCAATTGGGTTTGACCCACATTGACCAAAAGCCCAAGCCTTAATAAATCAATTCTAAGCCCATTTGACTTGAATTAAATTAAACATTGGATGTTAATTGGGCTTTGAGACCCAATAGGATTAGATTTAGAATCTAAGTCTTTAAAGCATATTAAAAGTGTAAACATTTGATTTGGAATTAAATAATTGGATTAGTATTGAATACGAATTAAATTAGATTTAATTAGTAGTTCGATATAATTCGCGAATTCGTACTTTATGTACTTATTCTCAATCGAGTTGGACTCGCACAAAATCAAACCGTTGTTTGAACATTGGATGATCACTTTAACAAAGACTAATTAATTGGATTAGATTGGTTGTAAAAGCATGTCTTGTTTGAATATATATGTATGTGATGAATGAATAGTGTATATCGGATGGATATTAGAAGGGAAAGGGTAATTTTAGAAATTATTGTAAATTTGGAATTTATAAATTGGACCTGCGTGTCCAGCCTTATCTCTTTATCTCTTTGTATTCTCTTCTCACCTAATTCCCCTCAATGTAAATGAGGTTTCTCTTATTGTATTATGTAATTGGGTAGTTGTAGAATAGTGCTAGCGGGGAGAGGAAAGGGAGTGATTTGTTCTAGGAACAAGTTGTTTAAATATCCATCCGCATATCACTATTACTTTACTTTACGCGCTTTATGATGTTTTAGAAGCATGCTTAAGGGTGTATGATGATGAGACCTAACAAGATAAATAAATTGGTTGCCAATTACGCGGAAAAAACCCTCAAACAATATTAAGCGATTTTCTTCCGTTGAATGATTCTTTCTCAAGATCCGAAATTGGCATTGGTTTGTTGGCCAAAGTCAAGACCTTTGTCAATTGAGGATGTGTTTGAATCATGAGAATTTTGTTACACATCGGTGTCCTGTCCAAGTTGTGATTTGTTGGCCAAAGTCAAGATCACTTCTTGTCCATCGACATTGATTACGAAATTTTCCTTGTCAATGGGTCCCGCTTAACTGGAATCATTAGGTTTGTTGTGCCAAAGCCAAGGCTTAGTTGATTCAGAGGAAATGGTTAGGAAAATGTATTGGATACATTGACATATGTATTAGATATATATGTTTTGAACTTGGATGTCCACCTAACCGGATCTAGGAATTGGATGGGATCCAATTGATCTTCGAGATCTACCTAGTTAAATATCATACAACTTGTTGGCCAAAGTCAAGGTTGTGTGTTTTTAACAGGATCCTAGCCCACTAGGAAATTAGATTTCCCGAGTTGTCTACAGAGGGTTAGAAACTTGAAGAAAATAGTGGGAGGCTATTATTGAATTTGCAATTTCGTTCAGATACTTAGCCTTACGCGTCTTTCAAAAACATTTCGTCAATATTTTAATTAGTTGGACTAATATATTGTTATTTTTATTTGTAACAGTTTGACTGTACCCAAAACATCGTTGACTTTATAGTTGGACTATAGTTGTCAAGATGATAGGCAAAGGTAATATCCGTGACATTATCATGGGCGATAATGTCTTCAGAGGGACAAACTTTGCCGACTGGGAAATGAACCTCAAGATAGTGCTTGGGGCTGAGAGGATACTGTATACTATTCAGAGACCTCTCCCGCCTAAACCCACTGAGCCACTGGAGCTAGAGTTATGGAAAACTCATAGTGATGATTGTGACCAAGCTCAGTCAGTTATGCTAGCTGCAATGACCAGCATTTCAGACGCCAGAATAGGGACTTGGATCCCTATAACATGATGGCAAGATTGCGTGATCTTCACCGCACTAATAAGCGGATGAAGAGGTACGAGCTAGTAAGGAAACTCTTCCGCTCCCGGATGACAGATGGCGCATCAGTTGAAGCCCACGGGGCTCAAATGATTGCCGATATTGATGAGTTGGCCAATATGGGAATAGTCTTGGAGGCTGAGCTGACTATAGATATGATCTTGCAGTCACTTCCTGATACTGGAAACAAATCATAGTCAACTATAAGTTGATGGATACAGATGACACTCTTGGAGAGCTGTTATCTATCTTGAAGGAGTCCGAAAGGGAACTCCTAAAGGGGAGCAAGCGCGAGGCGCATTTTGCATCGACCTCTCATGCGCCAAAGGGTGGCCCAAGGCAATTGGAGGTGCAAAGAAGAAGAAGTTCAAGAAAAAGGGCAAAGGCAAGTTGACATCTGCTTCTAGGAAGCCAAGGGACAAATCTCACGACATCTGCCTCAACTGCGGCAAGAGGGGTCACTGGAAACGTGACTGCCGAATGGGCAAGGGGCAGAAGGAGGATATCAAGGATGGCAAGGCTATCGCTTCTGGTATGTTTGTTATTGAGATAAATATGAATACTTCTAGTTTTAAAAATTGGATTTTTGATTCTGGTTGTGGTGCTCATATTTGTACTGATGTGCAGGATCTGCAGAATAGCAGGGTGCTGGCATCCGGGGAGATGGATCTACGGGTTGGAAACGGAACACCAGTTGCTGTTTTGGCCGTAGGGACTTTTGTTTTAGAACTGCCCTCGGGGCATGAACTTAAACTTTTGAACTGTTATTATGTACCTAGTTTAACTAGGAATATTATATCTGTATCCTTGTTAACCCAGCAGGGTTACACTTTTGTATTCAGGAACACTGGGTGTTATTTATATAAAAATGATGCAGAAATTTGCACAGCTGTTGCAAATAACGGTATTTATATTTTGAATATAAATGAATCTCCTAAAATAACGAACAAAAGGCTCAAGAGAAATAATCTAAAAGATGAAGCTTATATGTGGCATTGTCGTCTGGGACACATCAACAAGACTCGCATATCCACACTTTCGAAGAGTGGGTACTTGGACGAATTTGATCCCAATTCATATGACGTCTGCGAATCTTGTCTTTTAGGCAAAATGCCTAAATCACCTTTTAGCGGTAAAGGTGAACGTGCCACAGAACTGTTGGCTCTTGTGCATACTGACGTATGCGGGCCCATGTCTGGCCAGGCTAGAGGTGGATTTCACTACTTCGTAACCTTTACAGATGATGCATCTCGTTACGGTTATGTGTTTCTTATGAGACACAAGTCGGAAACTTTTGAGAAATTCAAAGAGTTTCGACACGAAGTGGAGAAACAAACAGGGAAGAGTATTAAGACATTACGGTCAGACCGTGGTGGCGAATACTTAAGTTATGAGTTTCAAGATTACTTGAAAGAATATGGTATTCTTTCACAGTGGACTCCTCCTGGAACACCGCAATTAAACGGTGTGTCCGAACGGAGAAACCGCACCTTGTTAGACATGGTAAGGTCAATGATGAGTCGCACTGAGCTACCAATATCCTTCTGGGGATATGCATTAAACAGTGCTATACTTATTTTGAATAAGGTACCGTCGAAGTCTGTTGAACAGACTCCATATGAGATATGGACAGGAAGGAAACCAGGTTTCTCTTTCCTGAAGATTTGGGGATGCTGGGCATATGTTAAACGTTTGGAAGGTACCAAACTTGAACCCAAATCTGATAAATGCCTTTTCGTTGGATATCCTAGGGAAACCAAAGGATATTACTTCTATCACCACAAGAGAACAAAGTATTTGTTGCTCTACATGCGGTTTTCCTTGAGAAGGAATTCCTAAATGCAGTGGCAAGTGGGAGGAAAGTAGAACTCGATGAAGATCGTAGTGATACTGTTCCTGGCAATGAATCAATGACGGAACATGAACAGACCATCCGGGATGAGTCTGTACCACAAACTTCACATACACAAGGACCGCGTAGGTCGGAGGAGAGTCAGAACAATACCTGAGAGGTATGGGTTCCTGATCTCACCTCATGTAGATATTAATCTTATTGAGGATAATGAGCCGGCTACGTATGAGGAAGCGATACAAAATATCGATTCCGCTTTATGGCAAGAAGCCATGAAGTCCGAGATGGATTCCATGTACGCCAACCAAGTTTGGACACTGGTTGATGCACCAGAAGGTGTGAAGCCTATTGGATGCAAATGGATCTTCAAGAAGAAGACCGACATGGATGGCAACGTACAAACGTACAAAGCTAGGCTTGTAGCGAAGGGGTATCGTCAACAATATGGTATTGATTATGACGAAACCTTCTCACCCGTTGCCATGATTAAATCCATTCGGATAATGCTTGCAAATAGCATATTTCGATTACGAGATATGGCAGATGGACGTTAAAACCGCTTTCCTTAACGGAAACCTTTTGGAGGATGTTTATATGCAACAGCCTGACGGTTTTATCGTACCTAGACTTGCAAACAAGGTTTGTAAGTTAAATCGATCCATTTATGGATTGAAGCAAGCATCACGGTCATGGAATCAGCGTTTTGATGAGATCATAAAGGAATATGATTTCGTGCAAAACGCAGATGACCCTTGTGTATACAAGAAGGTTAGTGGGAGAGCACTTACTTTTATTGTCCTTTATGTCGACGACGTATTGCTAATAGGCAATGACATTCCCATGCTGACGTCGGTGAAAGCTTGGCTTTCATTAAAATTCTCCATGAAAGATCTGGGAGAAGCAGCCTTTATTCTTGGAATAAAGATCTACAGGGATAGATCTAGAAAGCTGCTTGGACTCTCCCAGAGTACATACATTGATAAAGTGTTGAAGCGATTCAACATGGAACAATCCAAGAAGGGATTGGTTCCAATGATACGAGGTACCTCTCTGTCTAAAGACATGTGTCCTAAGACTCAGGAAGAGAGGGACAACATGAGTCGGATACCGTTCGCCTCGGCAGTCGGATCGATCATGTATGCTATGATATGTACACGACCTGATGTCTCATATGCTTTGAGCATGTGCAGTCGCTATCAGGCCGATCCAGGTGAAGGTCACTGGATAGCAGTTAAGAATATCCTTAAGTATCTTAAAAGAACTAAGGATGCTTTCTTAATTTATGGAGGTGTGGAGAACTTGCGGTATCTGGGTATACCGATGCAAGTTTCCAAACCGACAAGGATGACTACAAGTCGCAATCCGGGTACATTTTTTGCTTGAATAACGGAGCAGTGAGCTGGAAATCTTCCAAGCAAGATACTGTTGCCGATTCAACAACAGAAGCGGAGTACATCGCTGCATCTGAAGCAGCAAAGGAGGCAGTTTGGATCCGAAAGTTCCTAATCGGATTAGGGGTAGTTCCGTTAGCAGCTGAGCCCGTTCCATTGTATTGTGACAATAACGGAGCTATAGCACAGGCTAAGGAACCAAGGTCTCATCAAAGGTCCAAGCATGTTCTTCGACGTTACCATCTGATTCGGGAGATTATACATCGTGGCGATGTAAAGGTCGAGAAGGTCACATCAGATGACAACATTGCAGATCCGCTGACGAAGGCTGTTCTTCAGCAAGTTTTTGAACGACACATACATAGTTCGGGTATTAGATGCTTGAGTGACTGGCTATAGGCCAAGTGGGAGATTGTTAGACATTATGTCCCATAGCGTCACTGTTTGTAAATGATATGGTATTATTGTACAAAATTAACTATGTGATAATGAAATTGCCTTTTGCCGTTTTGTAATATTATTTACTTTGACTAATAAATGGCGAAAGTCCATATGATTAATACTGGATTGAGATGATATGAGACAGTATCAATCTATAAAAGTTTAATCATTAAATATCCCTAGTCGGAGTATTATCGAGATCGGACATCGATAATGCGGAATAGACTAGTATTGCGCTTGTGCACGTTGTGAGAGCACAACAGCATAGTTCTCATATATTTAAGTATTGGATACTTATGCAAGTGCAATAGGAGGTTGTGTTTTACCGATGGTACGGAAAACAGCTTCGCTCTGGATAGACCCCGCGGAATCCCATTGGTAGTATGTCTGCGTGTCTATGGGAGGCCGCATCAGGGTAGGTGTATATGGTCTTAACCTGAGACTTACATCGCTAGTACTTGCGACAATCGGTAAACTTTAGTTTTGGTGGTTGGGGACCTTAACCGGTTCTGTGTACACCTCTTCTGGGTTTATCGAGAATCGTAGTGTGCTGGATGTGATGTCAAGATGGAAGTATCGCTTCAGACATATGGAGGCGATGATCACACAGGGCACAGAACTAGTACTCTATAAAAGGTTGCAACCGTCGGGACAATATGACTAGGTCAGGATTGTCTGATTTAAAGAGACTAGCTGCTTGATGTCCGATATATGTTTCGTACGGGGCAGACACATCTCCAGCCCCAGGCCTAGCATGTGATCATCCGATACTGGATCGATTTACGCAATACTACGGTATACTACGCCTGATACAGATCTTATATTCCTATTAGAATATTTCTGGAGAATTGGGTAGGCATGGCGCTTTGCTAGAAGCCAACCTTGTCTTGTGAATCGGTAAAGACGTAGTACGAGGTACGTACGTGTTCGGATTATCCGACGACCGTATTTACTGCCAAAATATCCGGAGATCTCTTGGGTCGCTTCCTGAAGATTCACCTATGATATTTGATTCGAACTTAATTAATCTTGGATTAATTGCGGAGAAACTTTATCTCGGATAAAGTGCCTTATTTAGAGAGAGAGAACGATTAATTTGGAATTAATCGATAAAATTATTATATTCGATATAATAATCGAAATTCGATTTCGCGAAATTAAAATTAGATTTTAATTCGGGCGTACGAGTTAATTTAGAATTAATTCGTAAGCGACGTAAATAATAATTTCGCTAGGAGCGATTATTTATTTAAATCCGATTTAATTAACGTCGCGACGCTAGCTCGGTATTTCGGAAATATCGAACCCGAACGCGTGAGTGGACGTGGGCCCACTTTCATTGGGAAACGTGTGGGGCCCACATGACACTTGTCATTGATATGGCATTGCATGTTAATAGTGTAAAAAACACTCTAAGGCATTGCATGGTGATAGTGTGCATTTCACTCAAAGGCTTTGCATGGAGTTTGAGTGTTGACACTCTAAGCCTTTGCATGGCTAATGTCATAGATTTATTATTAATTTAATAAATTATAACATAAATATAAATTGATTTTTGTTAGACAAAGATTAATTAATCAAGACAATTAATCAAAAACTCTCTCTTCTCTCTCAAATTGCCGAAACTTCACCATTGAAGGGCAAAGGAAGATTTGATCTTCCATTCTCCATTTTTGCTAGCACAAGCAAGGGATCAAAAGGAGGTGATAGGGAAACAATCAAAGAGCTTGGAATACAAGAGCTTGGAGCTTGGAGTCCTCTTCCTCCTCTTGGCCGAAACCTACCAACCAACTTGGAGCTTGGAGATTCAAAGGTTTTGTTCATCTTCTTCATCACATAACTTTGTAAGTATGATTCCGCCATGCTTCAAGTCTTTTATATATATTCATTTTAGTATTTCATATGCTTAATCTTTGTTTGGGACCTATATAATAGAAACCAACAAATTCCCCGTTGTATTTCCTTGAAAATACTATTATAAAATGTTTTATTATGAATAAAATAAGCAGTTTATATAATATTATAGATCTTTTAATATGGTAAAGACGTAATAGACCTTAGGATGATTTGTCATGATACTGTTGTAAAAGCGTCGCAACTGACATTGAGTTGTATCATGACGTTGTCATTCTCAGATAGTTCCTGGTCAAGGTTTACACTACTTGGTCAGTACACTAAACCCGTTGAGACCGGTACATGTCGTATATTGGAATATATGATTCCAATGGTTTCTCAATGAACCATGAGTTTTGGGGACTCGTATAGACGTGTATGTGTTTATAGCGGATAGACACTGAACGACTCGCCGAAGATTCTTAATGGATGGTACACCAACGTCAATAAGAATCTTCTCGAGTTGAGTAGCATTTGTGATTCTTCGACTTGAGGCACCATTGTGGGCACATGAGACATCTTCCACACTTAGATGGTAGTCACGTCACCGATCTATTTAGATCAGACCTCCGCATGTTCGTTGGGTGTGGACAGATCCTGAGGGTGTCCTGTGTTTGTCGAGATATGATCTGTCAGTTCTGTGTACAGAGCATAGGTAGTCCATATATGATTAGCAATAAGATAAAAACCATGGGCCCATGGTACACTTTAGAAATCAGTTCTAAGTGTTCTTTTAGAGATTGTTAATAGAGACGTCGACGGGATTGTCCCTATAGAGATTTGACGGATATGCCTGAATCTAGAGAGTCTCACTAGTGAAATATACTCGTAGAGCACTAGGGCAATTTTTATGAATAATACTAAATATTTATAAGTCATTTAAAGGTTAAACGAAAAATACATGCAAATGGACCTAATAGTCATTTCTTAATTTTTGTGTATTTGCATTTAATAATAGATTTTATCAAATACACATTAATTAATTGTCAAATTAAGATATTTGACTAATATCATAAATATATATATATGTATTTGAATATTTAATATAAATATAATACATATATTTAATATATTTGTATTTAAATATTTATTTAATTATTTAATTGTTAAATAATTAAATTAATTAAAAATATAAATATCCTAAGTTGTGATATTTTTGGAAATGACATGAGTTGCTTTTGTTGACTTGTTGAATATTCATTAAAGTTGTAATGATCATTTTATCAAGTTGATAAAGCAAATTTAATGAAACAAAAAAAATAAATATCTAGATATTTCCTACACACCAAATTCGGCCAAGCCCTTTTGGAGGAGGTATAGATTGTTTTGTTTCATTTTAGGGTTTCATAATTTCATTATACACAAAAATAAACACAAAAGATTTGAGATAAAAAGGCTTGAAGGCTTTAACAAAGCTTGGAAAATCATTGGTTTTGTAAGTTTTTCTTTAAAGTCTTCAACATAGAAAACGTTTCTAACATGCTTAGCTTCAATATATGTTGCTTTGATGTTTTCTCTACACTTATAGTTTGTTTTTAATTGGTTGTGAACTTGAATGAAAGATGTATGCATGTAAGTGAGCTTGAAATGGTTTCAATGGCACTCTTTTGATTATTTGATAATCAAGTTGACATTCTATAGTTGTTGAGCCACTCCTTGGTGACCTAGAATTGTTCTAGAGTTATTTCAAAGTGGTGAGACTTGTTTGGTGTTGTAAAGAATGAATTAAAGTGTTGGATTTTAAAGATTTGGTAATATTGGTCAATTTGATGAAATTATAAAATTAGGGTTCTTAACCCTTTCTAAATTTGGGGTTTTTCATATATGTGATGTATTATAGTGATTATATGATGCATATAAATTTTTGGGTTGATTGGATTTGATCTTGACATGTTTTGAACATAAAAGGACTAAATTGCAAAATCTGAAATTTCTGGGGTGCCCTCGGCAATTAGGCTAAAATTGCGGATTTTGTTGCAAACTGATTTTGATGTATTGGATATGTTGGAAATTATTTTAGAAATGATTTAGAATCATCCAGAATTGTATTTGACAATTTTAGGACTAAAATGATCAATTTGTAAAGTATTAGGGCAATTCGGTAATTACCAAGAAATTTGATTTCTTGTGTAATTTTTCAGAATTTGACAATTGGATAATTAAATAAATAAGTTTATTTAATTTATCCAAGAAAAATTTTCAAATCAGAAAATTTTGATTTTCCAATATTCCGCTGCGTTACCGGATTTTCGCCATAAAACCCCTACAAAATGGTATCAGAGCGAGTCTGATTTCGGCCACCCTAATACGATTATGCCTTTTAAATTCAATGTTTAATTTAATCTTTACTTGATGCATGCATGTGTTTATTTAATTTTATTAAATAAAGTAAAAGACATCTTTTGCGGAAAATCCCTAATTAATAATGTTTTATGTGAATTATGTATTTGATGCATATTACATGGTCCATCTTGTCAATACAGTTTATGAATATTTTTCTGTGACTACATCTGAGACCGTGCCACTGCTGTGAGGGTGTAGCCGATAGAAATTTATTTATGCCGGATGTATATTAGATACTAGATAAATTCAAGCGAAAGCGGAATCCTGAACGTGTCAAAGCTGTCAGGGTTACGCAAGTAGCTTGAGTTTATCATTGACGAGTTTAACCTTGGTACGTCTCCTTGTGAACGTGCCAAAGCTGTCACAATGAGAAACGACCAGGACCGGAAACCCAGGAGTCACTGTTGAGTGATTGACAATGAGTTGTTTACCTGATGAATATATGTAGGCAAAACCGTGCCACTGCTGTGAGCTGAAATATATTCATGGGATCCACCTTTCACTATTTGTATTTAATTTAATTATTAAATATTTGTATTCTGTTTGGGGATTACAGTTTGGCATGATTTAGTGGGAGGGGCATTTTTAGATTAAAAATTCATGATCTAGTTAATGCTTTAGATATTATATGAAACTGTTTTTATCTGCTAACCGTTTTTCGTGATCTATATGATAGATTTTCGATGGCGGCGCCATCTTCTAATCAGTTTGCGCGTATGTTGGATACGAACAAACTCAAAGGCGCTGAGAACTTCACCGATTGGGACTTGGATTTAAGGATTGTCTTTGATTCCGAGAAGTTGGGATATGTTCTTGAGGGTCCGCTGCCCCTTGCTGTGTCTGAGGACGCAACACCGGAGGAACACCAAGTTTTCTAAGCTTGGAAAGATGATGATTTAAAAGTTAAATCATACATCTTAAGTTCGCTGACACCGGGACTCAAGAAATAATATTATGGCATGTCAGATGCGTATAGTATGATGATGCGATTAAGAGAATCATTTATGAACCAAGAACAAATCGTTGTTCACAAAGTTGCGATGGAACTGTTCCATGCGCGACTGGACGAGGGGCAAGCTGTGAGCTCGCATGTTCTTCACATGATCGATTTGATCAATCAAGTGAGGCAACATAATCTCCCTCAGAATTACATTCTCGGTAGAAGTGTCATTCTTGGTTCACTCACAGCTTCATATCGCCAATTCGTGATGTACTTCAACATTAATGGGATTATCTGTACCTACCATAAGCTGTATAGAATGCTGATCACGGCGGAAGAGAACCTAAGGAAGGGGGTACCGACTCGCCCTCTGAAACCTACTTCACTTTCTGCTTCTTCCCAGACCTGCTCAAAGGGAAAGAAGACGAAAGCAAAGAAGAAGAAGGGTTTCGATTCTCAACCGAAGGGAAAGATAGCAAAGCCCAAGAGGGCTTCCGAAGAAAAATGCCATCATTGCAGCAAAGTCGGGCACTGGAAAAGGAATTGTCCTGACTACATCGCCTAGATAAGGAGAGATAGAGCATTTACATCAGGTACGTTTATTTTTCCAGTTATTGATATCTCACTAACTTGTGAAGTTGTAATATCCAACTTGATTTTAGATTCTACTTGTCCTGTTCACATTTGTAATTCGTTGCAGATGCTGAAGGAAAGTAAGAAACTGAAGCCTGGAGAGATGCAATTGCGCTTTGGGAGTGGAGACTCTCTGGATGCAGTTACAGTGGGAGTATGCGAGATCCCTTTACCGAATGGGAACCTTTTGTTGTATGACTGCTACCTTGTACCAGGATGTGTAGCTAATATTATATATATTTTTGTATTAGATACATAAGGTTATCGTATTAATATTAAGAACTATTCTTTGTATTTATATGATAAACGTAATATCCAGATCCTTTGTTGTCCAAATGATCATGGTCATTACAAATTGCATACTTCAAAAGATATTTTGAATACTGGAGTTAATAAATGTAGTTTACCTGTTGTTAATAATACTGAACTTTGGCATATGCGGCTAGGTCATATAGGCGTTAAACGCCTTATCCAATTGGTTAGGAATGGTTTGATACCAGATCTCACCATTAAATCCTATCCAACTTGTGAATCGTGTATTCAGGGTAAGATGACCAAAGCCTCATTTTCTGGTATTGGACACCGCGGCACTAACTTACTGAAACTCGTACATTCTGATGTATGTGGTCTATTAAGTCAAATTGCTCACAGTGCTTATTCGTACTTCGTTACTTTTACCGATGATATGTCATGGTACAGTTATGTCTACCTGATGCGACATAAATCAGAAACCTTTGAAAAGTTCAAAGATTTCCAAAATGAAGTAGAAAAACAGACTAATCAATATATTAAATGTCTTCGATCTGATCGAGGCGGCGAATATATGAGCAGTGATTTCATGGATTATATGAAGGAGAATGGGATTCTCGCTCAATATACTCCTCCAGGTACTCCACAACACAATTGAGTGTCTGAGAGGAGAAATCGGACTTTATTGGATATGGTCCGATCAATGTTGAGTTTTACATATTTGCCATATTACTTATGGGGCTACTCTCTTTTAACAGTTGCACATCTTTTGAATAAGATTCCTTCAAAAGTTGTACCTACGACTCCATATGAGATATGGACCGGTAGGAGACTAAATCTTAGTTATATTAAGGTTTGGGGTTGTCCTGCCTATGTCAGGATAACTCAGCAGGATAAGCTTTCGCCTCGAGGGAAAAAGTTTAGGTTTGTTGGATATCCTTCGAACATGAGGGAATATCTATTCTATGATACCGAGCATCGAAATGTGTTCGTAACTCGCTTTGTAAGATTTCTAGAAGTAGAATTTTTGTTAGAAGGTGGTAATCATAGACAGGGTTAACTTGATGAAGTCCAACCTGAAAACAACGAACCAACGGAGGAAACTGAGATTCAAGTAGATGAAGAACCTTCAACACACACATTCCGTAGGTCACAAAGGGTATCTAGACCTCCTGAACGCTTGTATTTGATACAAGAAAATAGTCTCGATGTTCTCTTAGTTGAAGAGACTGATCCTTTTACCTATAGAGAATCGATGTTGGACATCGACTCCGTGAAATGGCAAATTGCCATAAAATCAAAGTTAGACTCAATGCATGAGAATCAAGTTTGGGACTTGGTTCCGCTTCCCGAAGGAATTGTTCCTATCGATTGTAAATGGGTTTACAAGAGGAAGCGCGGGCCTGATGGTAAGGTTGAAACTTATAAGGCCCGACTAGTAGCAAAAGGTTACACGCAACGACCTGGCGTCGACTACGATGAAATGTTTTCACCAGTAGCAATGCTTAAGTCTATTAGGATTTTTCTTTTTATAGATGCGTATCATGATTACGAGATTTGGCAAATGGATGTCAAAACGGCTTTTCTAAATGGATTTCTTGATGAAGAAATTTATATGAAACAGCCGGAAGGTTTTACGTCCAGCGAAAATTCGGATATGGTATGTAAGCTTAAGAAGTCCATTTATGGACTTAAACAAGCTTCACGAAGTTGGAATCTTCGATTCGACGAGATTATTATATCGTCTGGTTTTCTCAAGAATTCGGAAGAATCATGTATGTATCAGAAGGCCAGTGGGAGCATGGTAGTATTTTTAGTCCTTTATGTTGACGACATCCTAATCATTGGGAATGATATAGGGATGTTACAAGGCGTTAAAGCATATCTCTGTGAGAATTTCTCCATGAAGGACCTGGGAGAAACTTCATATGTTTTAGGGATATATTCTATAGAGATAGACAAAGGAATGTGGTTGGGTTATCCCAATCAACGTATAAATATAAGATCTTGGAACGGTATAATTTTGGTAATTGTAAGACAACAAACATACCGTTCAGACATTAGATTCATCTTTCGAATAAGATGAGTCCACAAACAGAAGATGAGAAGGTTATAATGTCTAACCAACCTTATGTTTCGTGTTTGGGTACCATAATGTATGTCATGTTATGTACTAGGCCTGATATCAGTTTTGCTGTTAGCGTAACTAGTAGATATCAGTCCAATCCAGGAAATGACCATTGGATGGCCATTAAACATATCCTGAAGTATCTTAACGGTACTAAGGATAAGTTGATAATTTATAGAGGAAGTGAACTGCAAGTTAACGGGTATACGGATTCCGACTACCAATCCGATCCCGATGATAGAAAGTCTACATCTGGATTCATCTTTACCCTTAACGGAGGTGCAGTTTGCTGGAAGAGTTTTAAACAGGGGTCAACAGCAGATTCCACCACAGAGGCGGAATACATTACAACTTCTGAAGCTGCAAAGGAAGTTGTATGGATTAGGAACATTATCACAGAGTTGGGAGTTATCACAAGTATTGAGAATGCGATTCCGTTATACTGTGATAATACTAGAGCCATTGCGCAAGCAAAAGAACCGAGGGCGCATCAGAAGTCGAAGCATGTGGAACGAAAGTACCACATCATTCGAGAGATTGTGTCGCGAGGGGATATTGTCGTGTGTAAGGTACCGAGTGAAGATAATATAGCAGACCCGCTTACGAAGGCCATACCTCCGAAGTTATTTGATAAACATGTAGAGTCGATAGGTATTAGATACAATCGATATTGCCACTAGAGCAAGTGGGAGATTTTGATGGGGTTGGTGCTCGGAGCGCCAATTCCCCATTGTATTTCTTTGAAAATACTATTGTAAAATGTTTTATTATAAATAAAATAAGCAGTTTCTGTAATATAATATATCTTTTAATATGGTAAAGACGTAATAGACCTTATGATGATTAGTAATGATATTATTGCAAAAGCGTCGCAACTGACATTGAGTTGTATCATGACGTTGTCATTCTCAGACAGTTCCTGGTCAAGGTTTACACTACTTTGTCTGTATAGTAAACCCGTTGAGACCAGTACATGTTGTATACTGGAATATATGATTCCAATGGTTTCTCAATGAACCATGAGTCTTGGGGACTCGTATAGACGTGTATGTGTTTATAGCGGATAGACATTGAACGACTCATCGAAGATTCTTAATGGATGGTACACCAACGTCAATAAGAATCTTCTCGGGTTGAGTAGCATTTGTGATTCTTCGACTTGAGGCACCATTGTGGGCACATGAGACATCTTCCACACTTAGATGGTAGTCACATCACCGATCTATTTAGATCAGACCTCCATCTGTTTGTTGGGTGTGGACAGATCCTCAGGGTATCCTGTATGTGTCGAGATAGGATCTGTCAGTTCTGTGTACAAAGCATAGGTAGTCCATATATGATTAGCAATCAGATAAAAACCATGGGCCCGTGGTACACTTTAGAAGTCGGTTCTAAGTTTTCTTTTAGAGATTACTAATAGAGACGTCGACGGGATTGTCCCTATAGAGATTTAACGTTTACATCTATATCTCTGGGATATATCTTGATACCTATGACAGAAGAATTATACATATTCCATGACCTCGACCTGTATGATTCAGTGAGTTTATCCATGGTCGTCATAATTTACGGGTGGGTAAATTATGGACACGAAATTGGATTTCGTGACGGATATGCCTGAATCTAGAGAGTCTCACTAGTGAAATATACTCGTAGAGTACTAGGGCAACTTTTATGAATAATACTGATTATTTATAAGTTGTTTAAAGGTTAAACGAAAAATACATGCGAATGGACCTAATAATCATTTCTTAATTTTTGTGTATTTGTATTTAATAATAGATTTTATCAAATACACATTAATTAATTGTCAAATTGAGATATTTGACTAATATCATAAATATATATGTATTTGAATATTTAATGTAAGTATAATACATATATTTAATATATTTGTATTTAAATAATTATTTAATTATTTAATTAATTAAAAATATAAATATCCTAAGTTGTGATATTGTTGGAAATGGCATGAGTTGCTTTTGTTGACTTGTTGAATATTCATTAAAATTGTAATGATCATTTTATCAAGTTGGTAAAGCAAATTTAATTAAACAAAAAAATAAATATCTAGATATTTCCTACACACCAAATCCGGCCAAGCCCTTTTGGAGGAGGTATAAATTTTTTTGTTTCATTTTAGGGTTTCATAAGTTCATTAGACACAAAAATAAACACAAAAGAGTTGAGAGAAAAATGCTTGAAGGCTAAAGAAGAAAGCTTGGAAAATCATTGGTTTTGTAAGTTTTTCTTTAAAGTCTTCAACATAGAAAATGTTTCTAACATGCTTAGCTTCAATATGTATTGCTTTGATGTTGTCTCTACACTTATAGTTTGTGTTTAATTGGTTGTGAACTTGAATGAAAGATGTATGCATGTAAGTGAGCTTGAAATGGTTTCAATGGCTCTCTTTTGATTATTTGATAATCAAGTTGTCATTCTAGAGTTGTTGAGCCACTCCTTGGTGACCTAGAATTGTTCTAGAGTTATTTCAAAGTGGTGAGACTTGTTTGGTGTTGTAAAGAATGAATTAAAGTGTTGGATTTTAAAGAGTTGGTAATATTGGTCAATTTGATGACATTGTAAAATTAGGGTTCTTAACCCTTTCCAAATTTGGGGCTTTTCATATATATGATGTATTATAGTGATTATATGATGCATGTAAATTTTTGGGTTGATTGGATTTGATCTTGACATGTTTTGAACATAAAATGACTAAATTGCAAAATCTGAAAATTCTGGGGTGCTCTCGGCAATTAGGCTAAAATTGGGGATTTTATTGCAAACTGATTTTGATGTATTGGATATGTTGAAAATCATTTTAGAAATGATTTAGAATCATCCAAAATTGTATTTGACAATTTTATGACTAAAATGATCAATTTGTAAAGTATTGGGGCAATTCGATAATTACCAAGAAATTTAATTTCTTGTGTAATTTTTCAGAATTTGACAATAAGATAATCAAATAAATAAGTTTATTTAATTGATCCAAAAAAAATTTTGAAATTGGAAAATTTTGATTTTCCATTATTCCGCTGCGTTACCGAATTTTCGCCATAAAACCCCTACAGACGCATATGCTTTATTAGAGGAGATGGCCATCAATAACTTCCAATGGCCATATGAACGCACTACTGTGACTAAAGTGGATGATATATATGAGGTGGATCCTATTGTTGTAGTTACAGCTTTAGTGTCATCCTTCGCGACTCATCTAGCAACATTGACCAATCAACATGGCCAACCATCTATTAAAGCTACTACTACTAATAGAATGATCTTACTTGACGGAGGATATGAGAAAGTCTAATATGTGAACAATCGGAACTTCAAAAATTATAAAGGCAATCTTATGCCTAACTACTATTATCCAAACTTGTCATATACTAACACAGAGAATGTCTTGCAATCTCCTTCTGGCTTCAACAATCATATATCATATTAGAAACCTTCCTTAGAAGATCTCATGAGCACGTTTGTTGCTAAAACTTCAGAAAGGTTTGATAATAATGAGTCGAGAATGAATAATATTGAAATGCACATGGGCAATATCGGAGCAACAATGAAGTCTTTAGAAGTGTAGATTGGGCAAATTGCTTCGTCCATAGCTAATCAACAGAAAGGGACATTTCCTAATAATATTGAGGTCAACCCTAAAGAGCAGTGTCAAGCCATTACCCTTAAAAGCGGGAAAGAGATTAGAGATACTCTTAAGGACCAAGGCAGTAAGGACAAAGAGGTAGCACAAAAGGAGGAAACAATAATGAAAGAAGGAAACAATACAACAGCTTTTCCATGTAAGCCACCTCTCATCCCAAAGACACTTTTACCGTACCCTCAGCGCTTTCAAAGGAAGAAATTGGATGATCAGTTTGCCAAATTCCTTGACATCTTCAAAAAGATCCATATTAATATCCTCTTGTAGATGCATTAGAATAGATGCCTAACTATGTGAAGTTTATGAAGAGATAATGTCAAAGAAAATGAAGCTAAGAGATTTTGAAACAGTAGCACTCACAGAGGAGTGTAGTGCCATTATACAGAATAAGCTTCTTCCAAAGCTAAAGGATCATGTCAGCTTTACTATACTGTGCACTATTGGGAATCAATATTTTCGTAAGGCGCTATGCGATTTGGGTGAAAGTATAAATCTCATGCCTTTATCCATCTACAAATAGTTGGGCATATGTGAGGCAAAGCCAACCACTGTCACATTTCAACTAGCCGATAGATCTCTCACTACCCACGAGGAATAGTAGAAGATGTGTTGGTTAAGGTGGATAAGTTCTATTTTCCTACTGACTTCCTTGTTCTTGATATGGAAGAGGATCATGAAATTCCAATCATCTTTGGAAGAATTTTCTTGGCAACAGGCAGAGCAATCATTGATGTGCAGAAATCTGAACTGAAAATGGGAGTTCAAGATGAAGAAGTCACCTTCAGTGTTTTTCGAGCTATGCAGCGCCCTCAAGGTGATGAAGAATATCACAAGATAGAGATTATAGATAAGGAAGTTGCAATGGACAATGGCCATGTGTTAGGAGAGTCCCCTTGTATTCAAGCCAACCTATAGGGTGAATTGGCAGTCAAACAACCAATTAGAATAATAGAGCCATGCAAAGAAGATCATCTGTAGCCAGACCTAAAATCGATCCCAAAATGATGCAAAAGAGGAAATCAATAGTCAGTGCTCACCTGAAGATGATCATTGGGAAGCTCAAAACATGGTCAAGTCAATTTTGTCACATGTACAGTCCAAAATTTCAAACATCAGTGGACCTTGGAGGACCATCGAAGGATAAATTGCCGCAGCTAGCCAAAAATTCTTATTAATGTCATAACAACCGGTGGATACCAAAGAAGAAAGTACAGAAGACTACCCATCCGCTACATTGAAGCCACCATGACCATTTGGATGGTTGCGTCTGGCTGAAGACGTAAAAATTAGCGCTAGCTGGGAGGCAACCCTTGCATTTGTTTATTTTTATTTTCTTTACTTTAGTTTTATTTTATTGTATGCTATTTGATTGTTATTAGTTTGCATGTTTATTTATGCAGATATTAGAGCAACACACAAAGCCCGCGCAATAAAATTCTGACCAGTAGGAGTCTGATCAACTTCATGCACGATAGTGTTATTCCTCACTCTTGTTTCTTTATATTTATCTTACACTGAGGACAATGCATGTTTTAAGTTTGAGGATGTGTGCATGTAGTGATAATTTCTGCTATTAAAAAAATTAAGTCATATGTAGTAAAGCATAAGTCAAATGATGAATTTTATTTGATTTAGATGAAATCTTAGAAACGATAAGTTCCCAATAGATTTTTACCTGATGGCTTGAGTAGGTGATCTAAGTTAGACTCGTAAGCACTTAAGAATAAGTTTTTAGCAGTATGAACCTTGGTAGTTGGAAAAGTGACTAATTGAAGAAATTATTTGCCGATGAATGACCATTTGTTTAGATGTATATCTCAATTTGTTGATGTTATGATGTATGGTATGGTTAAAAATAAAAGAGAGAGAAAAGAAAAAAATAAAAGAAATTTTGAAAAAAATAAAAGAATAAAAAGTTAAATCACCTATAACCGATAAGCGTGAAGCTACCTATGGGCGAGTGTTAGGACCACCACGATGAGAAATGCTACCTTAAAGGGTAGGTGTTTTGTAAAAAAAAGAATGAAAATGAAAAAAGAAAATGAGAATAAATTTGTACCATACTGAGCAAAGAAAACCAATTACAGAGCACAGTTTGAGACATCTAGGTTGGTTTGACCCATCAGATCTCGATTTTTGAGACGAAATCATTGAGTTGGCTTACTTAAGAGTCGAGCTGTGACCGAACCTTTACACACACACACACACTGTGAGTCTGGCTTAGATAATTTATTTAAGAACTTGGATTTTAGTTGCATTGAGTAATTTGAAGGTTCTCTGATTTCATTAGTAGGCATTCTTTGAAGACAACATTATGCGTAACTATCGGGACTATTTTATTTGCTTTTATTATTTTTGAATGATTTCATGTGTGTGAATGACGTTTGGGGGTGTCGTCGTTGTAAGCCCTCACGAGAGTATAACTCGTCCACTAGGGTCGCCTAAGTGTTTAAAGGCTTGTGGCGTACGCTAAATGCAATCGTGATCCCTACGAAAGTGGCCTAGTTAATTTTTTTATTTTTTTTTTGTTTATTTTTATTTAGTTTATATTTAGTCTTTTGCTAGAGAATAGCAAAAACTTAAGTTTGGGGGTGTTTGATAAGTGCGGTTTATACCCACTTATTCTTGCATTCTTAGTTTACTATTTTGTTAGATTCTATGTCATTTAATGTATTTTATAGTTTGTTTTATGTTTGATTTATAGGAAGCATTGGAAAATGGATCTTGGAGCAAAAATACGTGTTTTGGGACCTTACGGACGCACCAGAAGCACACTGGAAAGCAAAAAACACAGAAAACACTCATACTAAAAAATATGGTGGCGTTGCGGTGCCACTTTTGGAATCGCGGCGCCCCCTCAGGATGAGACATAGAATTTCCCGAGAATTATGCATTGCGACGCCAATTCTAACGTCGGGCCTATATGACAGAAGCCCAGAATCTTCAAAAATTATTATTTTACAAGCACAAAGACTCCAATACTTCCCTATAAATATAGAAGCTCATCCAAAACCCTAAAGAGAGACTAATACACAACTCAATAGTTCAAAACACATATTTTAGAGAGATCCAAAGAGGAAGATTAAAGAGCGTTAAGAGGAGACGAATGCGGTGACGTCCGAAGATGAAGGGATTCGATTCGGGTTTAATAATATAGTTTATTTCTTTAAGTTCTAAAGATTTCTAATACGTTCATGACATTATTTTCAATGTTTTTATCTTTAGTCATGAACTAACTCTATTATTCTAGAGTATGATATAGCCTATATGATATGATCCAGAGTACCCACCAGAGGGTCCTCGACGACAGTGTTCAATTGGGCTTATTCTGGGTTAACTTGTATTCAATCTTCAAGTCCAAGACAAATTTCAAACCTAAAGAACCAGATTGAAATAGATGAGAATGACGCAAGCCCAATATAGAAGCCGTTTTGATGAATCAAGCCGAATCAAGTCCGACACCAAAAATTCGGCCAAGACAAAACTTAATAGGCTTGAGACACATAATTTGGGCCTAGTTACATGAAGGCCGCAAAATTTAGGAATTTTTGGTGCAAGGAGACTACTTTAGACATTTTGGGAACAATTGTCACATTTGTTGACTTATTATGCACCTTTGTTGAATTTTTATAGTTTTGTTGTTTTTCCTTTTGTTGAATTTTTTGGCAAAGTTGTTGATGACTTTAGCCACCTTGTTTGACATTTATGTTATGTTTTCTAGATTATTAAATGACTATTAAGGGCATAGCCTTTAAATAGCCATTAGTTAGCAAGTTAAGGTGTTTTGGTATTTTTGCACCTATTAGGGTTTCCTTTATTGTACTATATATTGTAACATTTCTTTCTTAATGGAATTAATCATCAATTTCGAAATTAGCTTCATCTTGAAAGCTTGGCTTTGTCCAAAAATTTCTTAAGGGAGAGATTCCCCTTATTTCATGCAATCGACTTATCTAAGGCGTGGCAACCTTAGTGGCGTCTCCGTGCTAGCAAAACACTTCAAGGAATCATCTTAAGGGTTCTCAAAGACAAGTTCTTTGTGGGTCTTCTTTATGGCCTTGGAAGGGTTTTGTTCCTACAAAATAAAATTGGTGGTGCTTGGGGTTCTATCCGTTGCGAGGGGTTTGCTCGGCCTTAAACATCCAAGTGAGTTCCGCGTCATTTGGTTGAAATTGGTTGGTTCCATATCATCAATTGGGTGTCCGAGAAGGAATGACGCGGAACTCACTTGGATGTTTAAGGCCAACCAAACCCCTCGCAACGGATAGAACCCCAAGTATCGCGAATTGATTTTGTAGGAACAAAACCCTTCCAAGGCCACAAAGAACTTGTCTTTGAGAACCCTTAAGATGATTCCTTGAAGTGTTCTGCTAGCACAGAGACGCCATTAAGGTTACCACGCCTTAGATAAGTCGATTGCATGAAATAAGAGGAATCCCTCCCTTAAGCAATTTTTGGACAAAGCCAAGCTTTCAAAATGAAGCTAATTTCGAAATTGATGATTAATTCCATTAAGAAAGAAATATTACAATATATAGTACAATAAAGGAAACCCTAATTGGTTCGAAAATACCAAAATACCCTAACTTGCTAACTAATTTCTATTTAAAGTCTATGCCCTTAATAGTGATTTAATAATCTAGACAACATAACATAAATGTCAAACAGGTGGCTAAAGTCATCAACAACTTTGCCAAAAATTCAACAAAAGAAAAAACAACAAAACAATAAAAATCCAACAAAGGTGCCTAATAAGTCAACAAATGTGACAATTGTTCCCAAAATGTCTAAAGTTGTCTCCTTGCACCAAAAGCTCCTAAATTTCGTGGCCTTCATGTAACTAGGCCCAAATTATGTGTCTCAAGCCCATTAAGTTTTTTCTTGGCCGAATTTTTGGTGTCGGACTTGATTCGGCTTGATTCGTCAAAACTGCTTCTATATTGGGCTTGCGTCATTCTCATCTATTTCAATCTGGTTCTTTAGGTTTGAAAGTTGTCTTGGACTTAAAGATTGAATACAAGTTAACCCACAATAATCCCAATTGAACTCTGTCGTCGAGGACCCTCTGGTGGGTACTCTGGATCATATCATTCTCTCTCTCTTGAAATGGATTTGTCCTCGAATCGGAACCCGGATCATAGATAGTTATGACAAAATCAATTGAATGATGATCTTGGAGTATAAATGAATCATACTTAACCACGTGCACCTGTAATGAAGAAGCATAAATAGTAGAGAATGTGTTAGGTAAAAACTTCACTACCATATCCACTTCATCTTCACTCGCTCGCATGGCTTCAACATCACCTATGGCCACTATCTCAACCTTACTTGCAAAGACCTCACACACATGCTCAATTTCACTATATTTTCAACCTCAAAGCACACTACCTCACAAGTGTTTATTGCATCAATGCTCATAGTCTCACAAGTATTTCCACTCACCATGTCACTTACAACAACACATTCATAACTCTCGGTCTCACAAATGTTTACTCCTTCAATGCTCATGGCCTCACAAGTATTCTCACTTATTTTAGCCTCGCTAATGATCTCTCTTTCATTGAAACTCTCGGCTACCACCCCAACTTGTTGTCTTACACTCGCATTTACAATAAATTCTTCAACAATCTCATTACCCATGTCATTTTTTGATGGCTCCATATAATGTACTTTATCGACATTACCATGTCTCTCACTACTCATACTTCTTTGAAAATACAACACATCATCATATGCTTGTTGTGGTGTTAAAGGAATGAGAGTAATGACTTTTTCACCATATTTGACCTTATACTTATTCTTGCCCATATCATAAGTTACCTTGTTAAACTTATACCAAGGCTTGCCCAATGATATATGTGTAGTACTCATAGGAACTACATCACAAACTACCTCATCAACATATTTTTCCCCAATAGCAAAACTTACCACAACTCTATGACAAACCTCAACCTCACCAAATTCACTCATACACATGTAAGGTCTATCCATAGGTATCAATGGTAATCCTAACTTTTCAACTAGTGTGGTACTAGCTAAATTGGTAGGATTTTTTCTACTGATGATCATACTACACGCTCTAGTGTTGATGCGACATCTCGTGCGAAAGACGAAGATCAAATTATTTTGAAAGTTTCTATCCATGGTCTCAAATTCTCAATCCATCTCAAAATAAACATATTAGTAATGACAAATATGAAAGCAATTATATAACCTCACAATCTCACAAGTTTGCACTCAAATATGTATCACTCCACTCCACTCATGTTTGCACTCAATACATTGTGAATATGACTTACCAAAAAGCTCACAATAATGTGTAATCTTCAAGTTAGCATAAACAACAAGAAACCAATATATGGCAAACAAAGTAATACGAGTAAGAATTAACAAATACGTAGACTCAATTCAAAGAAGACCTACAACTAGAATAATTGGAATATAGAAATCATAAACAAGAACAACAAACAAACAATCATGCAAATAATTGCGAACATATGCAAATTCCGACGAAAATTTGGAGCCTCAATAGAATTTTTTTTGAATTACCCTTCACGGACACCCAAATAATAAAATAGAACCAATGAAATTCAACCAAAATTTTGAACTTTTTTACTCTTTTTTTTTTGCTCTTCAGATCACTGGAGCTGACCGGTGCGTAATCACACGCGTATAACGCAAGCGCACGTATCGTTCAAGTAGTATAAAAAGTATCGATCCCACGAGGACTTAAAACCTAAGCTATTAATTTTTCTGAGGCCAAATGATTACTAGTATCTAACAGATTGATTGTTTGATTGGGTGATGACTTTAAACTTAAAAATAAGAAAAATAAAATTGGGCGAAAGTAGGTTGAGGAAAATTCAAATTTATAAAAATATCAAGGGTTGTGATTTCTTCCAATATCATTTTAAAGATGAAGTGGTTATTTCATGTTTGTGTAATATATCGGTTTACTAACCTGGAACACAAAATTATGCAAAAGCCTCTGTCGATGGTCAGATGCAAATACCCAGTATAACCCAATTGAACCATATGTCTATGTTAACCAAATTACCTGGATTTATTAAGATTAAGTTCCAATTATTGCTACCCCCGCCCGACAGGTATATGTCTATTCCTGTAAGGAAATCTATTAAAGGGTTATCTATCCTCAAGGAAGATCGTGGGCTATTAAATATAAGGCTAAAACCTAAAATTCCTTTGTCAAGTTTATTTTAAGTTTACCAGATCAATCTTATTAATAGCCAGTTAACAAGAAGCATTAAGCTTAAGAATTAATAAGTAAACCTTTAAATTACCTAAACTATAAAATAACCCTTTATAAACCAGTGATATTGGAATTCATCACAACCACGGATAACTAACTTAGTTACGACACATAACTAGGACTAGTAAAAGACATAAAGTAAAATATTGAAAAGTAAAATACAGGAAAATAAATAAAGAAAAATACAATAAAATAAAATGCTATCGCTAGAGGATCTACTTTTATCACTATTATTTTAGATATCTCCCTTAATATAATATATTAACTTGTGTGATATTACCAACCAGCCATATAGGCGGTAACCTGATTAAGTCAAATTAAGTCCAACCGACCATAAAGGCGGTATAACAATTTGTCCATAAACCAGCCATATAGGCGGTAATTACCAACCGACCAACCAGGCGGTATCCATGCTTAGGCAGGTTAAAACCGGTTTATAATTGATTACCAACCGACCAATATAGCAGTATTCTTGTTAAGTCAAGTTTTAAATATTGAATATATTATAATTAAGGGAGATTAATCTAAATTGTAGTAATAAAAGTTTTATCTTTCACCCTAGCAGGGGAAAGTTACCTCATCATTGCTGAATAGTAAAAACTGAAAAAGTAAAGAAAGTAAATTACTATTACAGAAAGTAATTAAAATTAATTACAAAACTGAAATTAAAATAAACTAGTTACAAACTCCTTATTTACATAAGATAATTCAGAGAGGAAGGTACATCTGAAACTGAAATCTCGAGCTGAATTTATAGGCGTAGATAGGCTATGCGCGTCGCGACGCGAACTCCTTGCGCGATTTACGGCGTGGCTTGCGGAGAGTTCGACATGTGGAAAATGGATAAGGTGATAAGGTGACACATGGCAAAGGCGGTTGAGAGCTGAATGATTGCGATGATGTGGCAATGACGTGGCGACACGTGGCGATGTGGATTGTCGACACCATAAGATTGTGACACGTGACATGCAATGATTGGCTGATGATGACGTGGCGTTGACGTGGCACATTGACTTGTTATGTTGCTGATGTGGACGTCTATATGGCTGACATATGGATGACACGTGGCGATGGCGATTGTCGGCACCATAGGATGATGACACGTGGCACGGTGCATGTTAGGCATCTGGCGCATGTTAGCAGACTTCTCAGATTTTGACACGTGGCATGGCACATTTTAGCATGAAATGGGGCAAGTTAACATAGGTCGGCGCACGTTAGGCGTCGCGACGCACCAAATTACATGTTGGCCCTTTGATGTCATTTTTCACTATTTTGGCCCCAAATCACCTCCAGAATGTCCTGAAACTTTATTTATCTATAAAATAACACAAAACACATCAAAATATTCACAAAAGTCAAGAACTTATACAAAATATTAGGTCAAATGAGTGGAAAATAGTGATATATTTACCACTCATCACACCCCCAAACCTAACATTTTGCCAGTCCTCGAGCAAAACATAAAATAAAATAACATAAAAATAAAATTAAGCTAAGCTAAGCTAAGCCACTTTCGTAGGGATCACAGTTGCATTTAGCATATGCAACAAGCCTTTAAACCCCTAGGTGTCCCTAGTGGACGAGTTGTAGTCTCGTGAGGGTTTACAGCAATGATACCCACAAACATTTTACAAAAGTAAAAAGATAGTAAAACTAATGCACACAAAAGCAAAAAGACAAGATAAAATAGAATAAAGAAGTTAGTGACTAATCAGGTGAAACTTCTACTCCAAGTTACTAGTTGTTTTATTTCTTTCTAAATTACTGAATAAGTAAATTCTCCGATTATATTTACCATTCTCCATATACACAGCCAACAAAATATTAATCAACTCATTTTACCCACAATAGTCACAATTGCAGTTGAGAAGAGAGTAATATTTTTGTCCTAAAGTTTTATTAGAATTCACACCTTTTTACAGCAATGGAATAATTTTTCTGATTTTTCTGATTTTTTTCTTTCTTTTTTTTTTATTTATATAGAATATCTTATGTCTATGTAGCGAGCTTTGGGCCAGTGACTCCCAAACCAGTTGGCTTTAGGGCACTAGGTGTTAAAACACCCATACGGACTTAATTACTCAGACTTCAGATATATATATTTTTGCAACATCATTGATCCATGTAGCGAGCTTTGGGCCAGTGACTCCCAAACCAGTTGGCTTTAGGGCACTAGATGTTAAAACACCCCTACGGACTTAATAACTCGGATCTCAGACGTTTTTTTTATCCCATCGCTTTTTAGATGCTTCCTCCAATTAAACTAGAGCACTTAATATTACAAGCTTTTCAATTACAGCTCATGTCCGTATGTTACCATGCACGTTGACAATACCTGTCAACTGAGCATATGAAGATCCATTTTAGTCAATTTTATGGAGAATTCACAAATTAAATAATTTAAAAGGAAATAAACAATAATTAACTTGTTCAGAAATAGGTTTGAGATACGTCTCAGGAGTGGAAACTTCTTACACAGCTATCTCACACCAATTTCACCCGATTAATCAAATTAAAAACACAAAATATTTTTTTGATTTTTGTAAAAATTTTCAAATTTTTTGTATTTTTCGAAAAATTTTGGACTAAAAATAAAAAACAACATACAAACAAGATACTAATCAACTATTCCCCACCCTCAAACCTAAATGAGACATTGTCCCCCAATGTCTTAAACAGTAGAAGAAGAGTTTAGAAGATAATACCTGGTTAGCTGAAATTCTACATCTAAATGGGAAATTTAAAGATTAAGATCTAGATTATCCGACGCTTCTTACCACGATCATCATCGGACCATTTTATTTTGGAAAGGATAGGGTCAATCTGTGGTTCGAAGGCTAAGATTTGGTCAATTAAATCCTGGGCAGTTCTGGCAGTGAAAATGAGTTCTTTTAATGGTTTTGACACGAACCCATTTCTCCGGGCATCATCAAGAAATACACAAAGAAAATCATAAAATCCATCTGTGTTGAACAATCTAATTGGTTTCTGGTATATGTTCAAGTTCGCCCAAGATAACACTGTAAAAATCTCCTCCAACGTACCCAAACCACCTGGCAAAGCAATAAAAGCATCAGCACGGTTAATCATTTCCACCAGTCGTTCATGTTAGACAATTATGACCCATAGCGTCACTATTTGTACAAATCATGGTGTTGTTGTACAAATTAACTATGTGACAAAGGAGATTGCTCTCTTATCATTTGTGATTAGATCACCTTAGATGTATAAATGATGAGAGGTCCCTATGATTTGTTCCTGGACGGAGAATGATATGAGACAGTATCAGTCCACGTAGGATAAATCATTAAATATCTCTAGTCAGAGTATTATCGAGATTGGACATCGATAAATACGTAAAAGACTAGTATTGCACTTGTGCGCGTTGTGAGGGCACAACGGCATAGTTCTCACATATTTGGGTATTGGATACTAATGCAAGTGTAATAGGAGGTTGTGTTTCACCGATGGTACGGGAAACAGCTTCGCTCTGGATAGACCCCATCGGAATCCCATTGGTAGTATGACTGTGTGTCTATGGGAGTCCGAAATCAGGGTAGGTGTATGTGGTCTTAACCTGAGACTTGCACCGCTAATACTTACGATAATCAATATACTTTGGTTGAGGTCGTCCAGGGCTTTAACCGGTTCTGTGTACGCCAATACTGGGTATATTGAGAATTGTAGAGTATTGGGTGTGATGTCAAGACGGAAGTATCACTCCAGTAATAGTGGAGATGGTGTCACGTAGGATACGGTATTAGTGCTCTTAAGTGCTGCGCGGCCATCGAGATATTATGACTAGGTCATGTATATCCGATTATAGAGACTAGTTACCAGACATCCGACATGTGCTTCGTACAGGGCAGACACAACTCCAGCCCCAGGCCTAACACGTGACCATCCGATACTAGATCGATATGCACTATACGATGTATACTACGCCTGATACAGATCCTTCATTCCTGTAAGGATATTTCCGGAGAATTGGGTAGGCATGGTGCTTTGCTAGAAGCCAACCTTGTCTTGTGAATCGGTAAAATGTAGTACTTGGTACTTACGTGTTCGGATAGTCCGACGACCGTATTTACTGCCAACATATCCGGGGATCTCATGGGTCGCTTCCCAATGATTCACCGATGATGTATGACTCGCACTTTAATTAATCTGGGATTAATTCGATGAGAGAGAAAATTAATCTGGGATTAATTACGGAGATATTTTATCTTAGATAAAGTATCGTCTAAAGAGAGAGAACGCGATTAATTTGGAATTAATCGATAAAATGAATTTAATAGTTAAATTTGATTTTTCTATTTAATTTATTCGAATGGGCTAAAATTAATATATCGGATATATTAATTTGAATTGGATTTCATTACGAAATTAAAGTCGGACTTTAATGCGAACGAACGAATTAATTTAGAATTAATTCATAAACGACGTTCGTAATATATTTACGAGGCATCGAAATTTAATTAAATTAGATTTAATTATTTAACGACGGAAGTTCGTTTAATCGGATTAAACGGAACCGAGCCGCGGTAAATGTTCGTAGAGATATTTGAATTTTGAATTCAAATATGTGGGGTCCATGTGTGGTAGGTGTACCTACCACCCAACTACCTTGTTTTGCTTTTTGAAAAACCATTTACCCACACCTACCAAGTTTAGGGTAAAAGTGAAATGGTTTTACCAAAAGGTGAATAACAAAAGGGTTCTCTACACTTTTTGGTAAGAGATATTATTATTCATTAGATGAAAATTTGAAAACCCTAGAGAAATCTCTCTCTCTCCCATCTTCTTTCTTTCTCACGCCCATTGAGGGGTTGCTCACTGTCCAGAAATGGCGTGAACCATTGAGGATAAATCACTGATTTTTGTGGCAAAAATCATGGTGCTAGCACACTTAGAAGACATACGAAGGTGTTAGGGAAACCCACCCACGAGCCGGGAATCAAATAACCAAGCTTGGAGCTTCAAATCTCAGCTCAAAATCTGAAAACAGTGAGCAGTGGACTGGTCACTGCAGTTGCATTTTTGGAGGTGAAAATCAATTTTGTTCTTCATCAAATCGTCTCAACCGATCGATGTGAGTATTCCGCTATCTCCTTTGATGTATTCACACATTATTTTCATACTTGTTATGATCTTGGGACCTAAATAGAAACCAACAGTTCAGACATACCTGGCACGATCAGTTCTTCTCCGTTTGATGATCCTATAAGATCTGCCTCTACCAAGGGTTTTGGGATGATTCCCAGAACTTGACTGCCTCCATCCTGTACGGACTTTGAAACGATCCCATTTGTCCAAGACTGCCTCCGCCATATACTAGGTGCATATTCTTCTCAGCTATGACTTGTCCCAATTCTTGTGCTGCTACATATTGTGGCTTAGTACCAACACTAGTACCACAAAAGACACAGATATTTACAACTCGTCTTCTTAAAGTAGCTTCCATTTTATGTATGTTTCTTTTCTCAAATATGGATGCCTTAAAAAGTGCAAAGATGAGTTGAATTTATAACACCTAAAAAATGGTGAGTAATAATAGCACTACTATCTTCCAAAGAACGATTAGTAGCAAAACAGTTAATCGTGAAAGGTCAAAATGGTCTGGATCTTGTCGGAGAAAATAAAACAAATCACAATTATTAGGAAAAGACAAAGAGATATAATATTTACAATAATTACGGCTTGATTGACGTCTATGCGTCAGGGACAAGCTTCCCATCCAATTTTCTTATAAATTGGCAAACATGGTCTTTTTTAAGTCAGATTCCCGAGACTTAACTGTTGTCTTTCTCTTTGGAATTGTGTATATAACACGCGAATTTCGTGATACACATATCCAATGGGATGCGTCTCAAGAGTTTTAGATATGTCATCCAAAGACTCCTTACTCAAGCCATCCCTAATAAAATTAATCTTATCTTCACGGTTATCAGACATCATTCCTAAAGAACGACAATGAGTATCACAAAACATGCGAGCACATTTATAGCATACACCCATTCTTTTAGCTCTTCTCTTTTTAGCATATGTGTTTCTTCCTAAACCAGGCAGATGTGAAATAAAAGAGTCAGAAGACTCACCTGCCAATCGGACCCGTGCTTCAATAATCCAACGAATGTCAATTGGAATACCTTTGATCATCAGTAGTCTCATTCGTTCCAAGCGAGCTTTGTAGACTTTCATCAGAGATTTTTGAGGGTGAGAAGGAAATTGCTTGTGAAGATTTACGAGAGCTTCTTCCATCGTGAAATGACTTTACCTGCAAAAAATAAACACACAAAAATAAAACACACGAGATCACAATATATACATAAATTGCATAGGTTGCCTCCCTGCGAGCGCTAAGTTTAACGTCGTCAGCTAGACGTGACTTCTCGAATGTTAGGCTGGATCTGAAAGTGTGAAACTTTTTTTTTTTGCTCAAATGATTCTCCCCAGTAGTGCTTGACAGGCTTGTTTTTAACCTTGAATGTTTTGTTGGAGTTAGGATCATGTATCTCAACGGATCTATCTGGTAAAACCTTGGTGATTAGGAATGGACCTGACCACCGTGATTTTGGCTTCCATGAGAATAGTTTCACCCTTGATTTGTTTAACATTACCATATGCTCTGGTTCTAGTGGTATGCGTACTAATTTCTCATCATGTCTCTTCTTAGCCTTTTCTTTGTACAATTTGGCATTCTCAAATGGCTGTATGTGAAATTCATCCAATTCTTTGAGCTGGTGGAACTGTTTCTCTTATGTTGCTTGTAGTGTGTGAATAGGTTTCTTCACTACGCATAACGCTTTATCTTCAAGCTCCACAGACAGTTTGTCAGTAGAACTTTGCATTGCATTGGAGTTCTGGATGGTACTATGTATCACATCAAGTCTGAAACATTCCTCCTTCTTTTCGTCATCCGGGAATTCCATGGCTTTGAAAACATTGAATTTTATTTCTTGGTCATGTACCCTCATGGTTAACTCTCTTTTATGTACATCAATAATGGTTCTACCTGTAGCCAAGAACGGTCTCCCGAAGATGATCGACACGTCTTCGTCTTCCCACATATCAAGGATAATAAAATCTACTGGGAAAATGAATTTGTCAACTTTGACCAACACATCTTCAATTACACCTCTCGGAAATACGAGCGTTCGATCAGAAAGTTGTAGAGAGACCGAGGTGGGCATTGTGTAGGAAACGACTTTCCTTAGCGCGGTGGAAGTTGCTTGTGGTGGCCCCGGGTCCGGTATGGATCTTCAAAATTTTTTTTGCCTTCTCTCTTTGTTGTAATAGCCAAGATCAATCCTTTGGTGTCCAACACTTGGATCAACCACTCGATCTTCCAGACTATGACTCGAAACCAACAAACCGAAGTTTGGGCTTCACTCACAAAGATTAAACCTCTAAACTATTTAGAGATTTAAGATGTCACAATGGTGTTTGGCTTTAGGAATTTCACAACACTTATTAATGCTAGAACTCTATCTATTTTCTCTCAAATCTTTTCTCACAACAATTGTGTGAATGAATGCAAAGTGTTAACCTTAGGAAGTGAGAGAAATGGTAGAGATTATATTCTCTTACACAAGCCAACTAACCTTGTCATTAAACATCTAATGCTTTCTTGCAATGGCCAACACAAAAATGTGAATGCCATACCAAAGCATAAGAAATATTAAGCTAAAGACAATGGCTTTGTCATTAAGCATTCAATGCTTTCTTTCAATGGCAAACACATAAATGTGGAGGCCATACCAAAGCATAAAATGCATTAGCTAATGACAAAACTATTAGGTGTATCCAAGCCACCTAATAGACATAATAGCTTGGATGACATGGTAATCCATATGGCTTTATCTCCAATGGTAAATAAAAATCAATATATTAATAATGATTTATTTACCTTCAATTATGTTGTAGTAATTATCTCATAATTATTACTAACTTGATTATCTCATAATCAATACTTGATTATCTCATAATCAAAGAATTCTAGAAAACATTAAGTTAAACTAATTTAACATAGTTTTCATTTGTGACAATAAATATTATTAATCTTATTAATAATATATAAATAAATATAATGTGAGCATATAATTAGACAATCTAATTATATTAGGTTTGCTACAGTTAATCGAGCTAGCACGGGGACCAAATGGACCTACGGTTCCGAGCTCCAATAATTCTGAAATATTAATTAAACTCTTTAATCAAATATTACGAATTATTAACTCTGCATTATTCCACTAAAAACTCGAAGTTGAACTCTCGTTACCGTAGATGAATTAAGTAAACCGAACATTTTCGGTGTCCATCGATATAGTCTTTCACGAATATCTCATAAATAGAGCCGGGTCTTAAGTCCGTTAAACCCCTCTAAATATTTTGTCTCTTAAGCACCATTGATTCTATAATGAACAATTAATTCATAACAATTATGAATATAAAATACTTTCTATTCGTAATAGAAAAGTTGAGCGCTTAAATTGTTCAAGTCCCGAATCAACCCTTAAAAGAGATATTCATCTGCTTCTCGTAAGAATGGGTGAATTTCATATCTATGTAAAACGTTCCCAGCTACATACCAAATCATATCCCCAAAATACGTAGTTATTGGCTGAGAATGCAACACCAACCTCACCATAGTAAATCAAATGACATAACCTATCATGCAGAAGTTCGTAGTACACTCAGGATTAAGATCGAATCCATATATGACCATCTATTAGATAAAATGAATTTCTTCGGTTAACGGATATTAAAATAAATTCGTATTTATCTGAGTCCAGTCATATATGATCTTATCATACAAGGTGCCTCCATTCCCATGTCACTACATGAACGATCCCGGATCAAGATTGTCATACAAATATAGAATGGACCGCAGCTATAGATAAACCAACATACACTAAGTCTAAAGGTACAAGAGTAATCAAGGTAAACAAGACAATTGGACAATATGCAATATAAATCAAACAACTTTGATAAAATGAATAATGCATTTATTATTATTACAAAAATGAATTCTATTTACAATACATGAAGCTCTAGGACATAAATCCCAACACATTGTTTCTCCAATTTGCAATTTCCTGAAAATAGAAAAAGACATCAAGTTAACACTCGCACCTAAATCACACAAAGCCCTACCGAAGTTATGTTCTCATATGATGCAAGTAATGGTGAAACTGCTAGGATCTTTCATCTTTGGGGGAAGTTTCTTTTGAATGATGGCGCTGCATTCTTCTAATAATGCTATTGTCTCGTAATCTCTCAATCTCCATTTTCGTGAAAGAATGTCTTTCATGAATTTAACATAGTTGGGCATTTGTTCCAACGCTTCTGCAAATGGAATGTTGATGTGCAGCTTTTTAAAAACCTCCAAGAAACGAGCAAATTATTTGTACAGTTTGTTTTTCTGAAGTCGCTGTGGAAAATGTGAAGGTAGAGTGATTCTTTCTGGTTCTTTTTCCTTTGCTTCTTTTTCCTCCATCTGTTGCTCTGCTTCTTTTGGAACATCTTCAATTGTTGCCTTGATTCCAACATCTTTGTTGATTTCAGTACCACTTTTTAAAATGATGGCATGACAATGCTCATTCCCCATGTTTCTTGTATTTGGCTCTGTGTTACTAGGAAGGGTATCTGGCGATCTGTAACTCTGAGCATTGGCCAGTTGCCCAATTTGATTCTCTAGTGCTTTGGTAAAAGCAGATTGACTTCGAAAAATAGCATCATATTTTTCTAACTGAGTCAGCACTTCCGCAATTCCTGATTCATTTGCCTGCTCCTGGCATTTGTTCTGTTGTTGTTGGAATTGTTGGACAATTATGACCCATAGCATCACAATTTGTACAGAACATGGTGTTGTTGTACAAATTAACTATGTGACAAAGGAAATTACTCATTTATCATTTGTAATTGGATTACCGGGATATATAAATGATAAAAGTCCATATGATTAGTTTCAGATTAATAAGATATGAGACAATATTAATCCACTAAGGTTTAATCATTAAAGTATCACTAGTAGTAGTATTATCGAGATTGGACATCGATAATGCAGAATAGACTAGTATTTCACTTGTGCGTGTTGTGGGAGCATAACGACACAGTTCTCATATATTTGGGTATTGGATACTCATGCAAGTGTAATAGGAGGTTGTGTTTACCGATGGTACAAAAACAGCTTCGCTCTGGATAGACCCCTCGGAATTCCATTGATAGTATGACTATGTGTCTATGGGAGTCCGAATCAGGGTAGGTGTATTTGGTCTTAACCTGAGACTTGCATCGCTAATACTTGTGACAATCAATATACTTTGGTTTTGGTCGTCCGAGACTTTAATATGTTCTGTGTACGCCTCTTCTGGGTATATTGAGAATCGTAGTGTATTGGGTATGATGTCAAGATGGAAGTATCACTTCAGTCATATGAAGATGATGATCAAGTAGGATACGAAACTAGTACTCTTATTTACTGCAGTCATCGGGATAATATGACTAGGTCATGTTTATACGATTATAGAGACTAGTTACCAGAGATCCGATATATGCTTCGTACGAGGCAGACACAATTCCAGCCCCAGGCCTTGCATGTGACATCCGATACTGGATCGCTATACGCAATACTACGTATATTACGCCTGATACAGATTACATATTCCTTTAAGAATATTTCTGGAGAATTGGGTAGGCACGGTGCTTTTCCAGAAGCCAACCATGTCTTGTAAATCGGTAAAAATGTAGTACTAGGTACGTACGTGTTTGGATGGTCCGATGACCGGATTTACTGCTAAGATATCCAGGGATCTCATGGGTCGCTTCCTGAAGATTCAGCGATGACGTATGACTCGAACATAATTAAACTGAGATTAATTATAAGAGAGAGAAAATTAATCTAGGATTAATTACGGAGATATTTTATCTGGGATAAAATACTATTTAAAGAGAGAGAACGATTAATTTAGAATTAATCGATAAAATAATATATTCGATATATTATACGAAATTAGATTTGACGCGGAATTAAAATTGGATTTTAATTCGGGCTAACGAATTGATTTAGAATTAATTCGCGAGCGACGTGAATAGTAATTTTATTAGGCATAATTATTTAATTAAATTTGATTTAATTACGTCTCAACAGAAAGTTCGTTAATTCAGAATTAACGAACCCGAGCCCGGAATGTGTTTGTCGGCCCACTCGCATTTTGAATTAAAGTGCAGCCCACAAGTCACATCGCAAGTCACATCGCCAATCACTTTAGTGATGGAAGTCAAGTCACATTTTTGTGATTGACATCCAGTCATTATTCATGATGGGAGTGGTTGGAAGCCTTAATTACTTTTTTCCCTCCAATTTTCTTTATGCTTTTTGGAAAATCATATACCAAATTTGGCTTTGACTTTTGAAAAAAAAAAGTGTAATTTTTTTAGAAACAAAAATTACCAAAACACATATCTCTCTCTCTCAATTCCTCTCATTGGCCGAATGTCCCTCTCTTTTTCTCTCCCATTTTGGCTTGGCCGAATCTTGCAAAGAAGATGAAGAAAAATTGTTACAATTTTTCAAGTGCTAGCACACATCAAGGAGTCATTCATAGGTGATAGGGAAACCAACCCTTGAGCTTGGAATCAACACTCAAAGCTTGGAGCTTGAAGATTAAATCAAAGGGATTTGGCCGAATCACACATGGAGGAAAATTTTTGTGTTCAACGCATCCAAAATCCGATCAAAGTGAGTATTTTCCGCATTCTTACTTTGTTGTATTCACATATTTCATTGCTTAATAGATCTTGGTTTGACCTAGAAAACCCAACAATGGTATCACATCGGTTATTAAGCATGAAATTGAATTTAGGGTTCTTAACTTTAATTTGGGGCTTTTATGATTTATGCATGATTTCTTCAAATTGGGGTTTTGGTTGAGCTTGGATGATGTTAAATTAGATTTGTGCATCTTAGGAATTGAGAAATTGAATTGGATAAAATTTCCCCAAATTCCTAGCTCTTGGTGATTTTGAATTTTAGACAATTGGATGTGTTTAAAATGCATGGGATATATTAGTTTGTGATTTAATTGGATTGAAATCAAAATTGATATATAAAGTCCCATATTGCCGAGAGCTTAAGAGCATGTTGGGATTGATTTTGCTTCAATTATGTTGGACATGAATTGATAATAATTAAAGCATGATTAATTAGTGTAATTGGTATTTTGGAAATGTTAATTTGACTAATTAATTATAGCTAATACACTTTAATTGATTAAATTATGATATTTGGAATATTGGAATTTAATTAGTTGGGCTTAATTTGGAATTGGGCGAAAAATATTGTATTTGGGCTTAATGGGCTTGGTTGGGCCAAGTTTGGTTTAGGATAATTGGTTGGATCCAATTGGGCCTAAAACCATTTCCATAAAGTCCAAATATAATTTATTGGGCCTTTATAATTTAATTGGGCCTAAATTGATTTTTGGCAAAGAGTGATTCCTTATTGGGCTTTGGTTGCCAAAATCCATGCCTTATAAATTAATTGAAAGCCCATTGGACTTTAATTAAATTGACATTGGATGTTAATTGGGCTTTGAGACCCGTTAAGATTAGATTTAGAATCTAAGTCGCAAAGGTCATTAATAAAGTGTAATTATTTAATTTGGAATTAAATATAGAATTAGTATTGAATACAAATTAAATTGGATTTAATATTGTAGTTTGATATAATTCGAGAATTCGTACTTTGAGTACTTATTCTTAAAATGAGTTGGACTCGCGCAAATCAAATCGTTGTTTGAACATTGGATGGTCATTAATCAAAGATTAATTAATTGGATTAGATTGATTGATAACATGCTTTGTGTGAATATATAGATGTGATGTATGAATAATGTATATCGGATGGATATTAGATGGGTGAGGACAATTTTGGAAATTGTTGTAATAAATTTAGAATTTATTAAATTGGACCTGCGTGTCCAGCCTATTACCTCTTGATTCTTTGTATTTCTCTTCTCACCTAATCCCCTCAATGTAAATGAGGTTTCTTTAGAAGTGTTATGTAATTGGGTAGAAGTAAGATTTGTGCTAGCGGGAGAGAGGAAATGGAGAGATTTGTTCTAGGAACAAAATGTTTTATATATCCATCCGCATATTATTATTAATTTATTTATCGCGCCTTATTATGCTTTTAGAATGCATGTTTAAGGGTGTATGATGAGAGCTAATCAAAGATAATTAATTGGTTGCCAATTACGCAAAAAACCCTCAATAAATATTAAGTGTTTTCCTTCCATTGAGTGATTCTCTCTCAAGATCCAAGATTGGCACTGGTTTGTTGGCCAAAGTCAAGACCTGTGTCCATCGCGGATGTGTTTGAATCATGAGGGATTTGTTCCATATCGCATGTCTTGTCCAAGTTGTGATTTGTTGGCCAAAGTCAATATCACTTATTGTCCATCGACATCGATTACGAAGCTTTCCAAAGTCAAAGGGTCCCGCTTAACTGGAATCATTAAGCTTATTGTGCCAAAGCCAAGGCTTAGTTGATTCAGAGGAAAAAGGTTAGGGAATATATCGGATATATTGGCATATATTAGATATATGTTTCGGACTTGGATGTCCACCTACTAGATCTAGGAATTGGATGAGATTCAATTGATCTTAGAGATCTACCTAGTTAAGTTTCATATAATTTGTTGGCCAAAGTCAAGATTGTGTGTTATTTAACGGGATCCTAGCCCACTAGGAAACTAGGTTTCCCGAGTACTCAACAGAGGGTTAGAGGCTCGCCGAAAAATAGTGGGAGGCAAGTATTAAATTTGCAATTTCGTTTAGATACTTGCCAATACGCGCTCATATCATTTTCGTCAATTTTAAATATATATATTAGTTGGACTAATATTTAAATGTTGTTTTAATTGAACAGTTGGACTGTATTCAAACTACTTCAATTTATAGTTGATTATATAATTGAATTATAGTAATCAATATATTTAAATTTAACCAATCAAATTATAGTTGATTATATAGTTAGACTATAGTAATCATTCCATTTAATTGTACCCGAAATCATTGATTGCATAGTTGGACTATAGCAATCAAGATAACTGAAAGATTAGCGTTTAAAACATAATCCTGGGAGAAAATGTCTTTAAACGGCTCTAATTTTCAGATTGAGAATGAAACCTCAAGATAGTCCTGGGAACTGAGAATTTACTCTATTTGATAGAGCAACCTCTTGGGCCTAAGCCCGGAGTTAAGCGAATAGTAGAGCATGAGCTTTGGAAGACTCATGGTGATGATAACTTTAGTGCTCAATCCTTTATGCTTACCGCAATGACTCTTTAATTCCGTCGTCAAAATTAAGGATTATATCTTTATACCATGATGTTGAAATTAAAGGATCTTCATAGATCTATTCTTATATCTTAGAAGTACAAATTGCAAAAGAAGCTCTTTCGCTCGTGTATGTCAGAGGGTACATCTGTCAAGCACAAGGTGTCACAGATGATTGCTGACATCGATCAGCTAGGTTAGCTGGGCATTACCTACGTGGCTGAGACTACCAAAGATTTGATCTTATAGTCTCTACCCGATAGCTGGGGCAGGTTCATTATGAACCAAGAGAAAACTCTTGGAGAGTTGAAGGCTATGCTCAAGGAGGCAGAGCCAGAGCTTCTAAAATGGGCAAAGGTAAAATCATCATTGTCTTCTTGGAAAACAAAGGACATATCCCAAGATGTCTGCCTAAAATGTGGCAAACAGGGTCACTGAAGCATGATTGTTGTATGGACAAGGTAGACATGAAGGAAGTGAAGGCGGGGCAAGGCTCCGGCTTCAAGCATGTTTGTCATAAACATGTTCACTACTAGTTTCAAAATTGGATTTTTGATACTAGATGTGGTACATAAATATGTACTGATGTGCAGAATCTGTTGATTAGCAGGAGACTGACTTCAGTTGAGATCTATCTGCGAGTCGGAAACGGGACGAGAGTCACTGTTTTAACCGTAGAATCCTAAGTTTAGGAACTACCCTTTGGGTATGTACTTAAATTAGGAAACTGTTATAATGTACCTAGTTTGACTAGAAACAATATCTCTATATCTAAGTTTAACTCGTTGCGGGTATACCTTTATATTCTAGAACACTAAGTGTTTTATTTTATAAAGATGATATTGAGATAAACACATTAGATGTGAATAACAATATTTATATTTTGAATATAAATGAATCTCAAACGTATAACATGACAAACAAAGAGCTCAAACTGAATTAATCAGATGAGACTTATTTGTGGCATTGTTGTCTGGGACACATTAACAAGACTCGTATATCCACACTTTCGAAGAGTGGATACTAGGACGGATTTGATTATAATTCAAATGATGTCTACGAATCTACTTTATTAGGAAAAGTGCCTAAAACACCTTTTACTTGGTAAAAGTGTAAGTGTCACTGATCTGTTAGCTCTCGTTCATAGTGACGTAAGTGGGCCCATGTCTAGCTAGGCTAGAGGTGGATATAAACACTTCGTAACCTTTACGGATACTGCATCGCGTTATGGTTATGTGTTTTTTTTGAAACAAGAATCGGAAACTTTTGATAAATTCAAAGAGTTTCGACACGAAGTATAAAAACAGACCGGCAAGAGTATTAAAACATCACGATTGGACCGTGATGAAAATACTTAAGTAATAAGTTTCTCAATTACTTGAAATAGTATAGTAACGGAACACCTCAATTTGATGGTGTGTCCGAACAAAAAAACCGAACTTTGTTGGACATGGTAAGGTTAATTATGAGTCGCTCTGAGCTACCATTTTCCTTCTAGGGATACGCATTAAACAGTGCAATACTTATTTTGAATAAGGTTCCATAAAAATCTGTTGGACAGACTTCATATTATATATGAACAGGAAAGAAACTATGTTTTCTCATTCATGAAGATTTGGGAATGTTGGGCATATGTTTGGATGATACCAAACTAGAACCCAAAATCGGATAAGTGCCTAATTTGTAGGTTATCCTAGGGAAACCAAAGTATAGTACTTATACAACTCACAAGAGAACAATGTAATTGTTGCTCTCCATGCGGTATTCCTAAGAGGAATTCCAATATGCAGTGGTAAGTGGGAGGAAAGTAAAACTCGTTGAAAATCAGAGTAATATTGTTCCAGGCACCGATTCCTTAACGGAACACAAACAATTCATCAAGGATGAAACTATACCAATAATCTTCAAATACACAAGAACCGCGTAAGTCGGAGAGAGTCAGAAAACAACCTGGGAGGTATGGGTTTTGATCTCACCTCGAAAAGATGTCAATCTTATTGAGGAATACGAACCAGCTACGTATGAGGAAGTGATACAAGGTATCGACTCCCTATTATGGCAAAGTGCCATGAAGTCCGAAATGGATTCCATATATACCAACCAAGTTTGGACACTGGTTGTTGTACCAGAAGGCATCGTGCCTATTGGTACTATATGAGTCTTCAAGAAAGATAAACATGGATGGCAACATACAAACGTACAAAGGTAGGCTTGTAGCGAAAAGATATCTTTATCAACATTGTGTCGATTACGACGAAATCTTTTACCTGTTGCCTTGATTAAAATCCATTTGGATAATGCTTGTTAATGCTGCATATTTCATTTATGAAATATAACAGCTGAGCGTCAAAATCGATTTTCTTAAACGGAAACCTTTTGGAGGATGTTTATAAACATCCTAATGGTTTTGTCGTGCCAAAGCATGCAAACAAGGTTTGCAAGTTAATTCGATCCATTTATGGATTGTAGCAAGCATTGCGTTCTTGGAACTATCGTTTTGATGTAATCATAATGGTATATGATTTAATTCAAAACGAAGATGATTCTTATGTATATAAGGAGGTTAGTGGGAGCGCACTGACAATAATTGTCCTATATAATGATGACATGTCATTTCTTGGAAATGACATTCCCATAATACAATCGGTGAAAACTTGGTTTTCATGAAAATTCTCCGTAAATTACTTGGGAGAGACAACATTTATTCTAGGAATAAGGATCTACTGGGATAGATCTAAAAGTTGTTGGCACTCTCCGAGAACTCGTACATTGAAAATATGTACGTGACCTGGTGTCTCATAGGCTTTGAGCATATGGAGTCACAATCAGGCCAATCCTAGTGATAGTTACTGGATTGATGTTAAGAACATCCTTAAGTATCTTAGATGAACTAAGGATGCTTTCTTAAGCTATGGAGAATGAGAACTTGAAGTGACTGGGTTCACCGTTACAAGTTTCCAAACCGAAAAAAATGACTATAAGTCGTAATAAGGGTATATAGTTTGAATAACGGAACAGTGAGCTGGAAATCTTCCAAGCAAGATACTGTTGCCGAATAAACAACAAAAGCGGAATATTGTTGCAGCTGAGGCAGCAATAGAAGCGTTTTGGATCTATAATAATCCTAATTAAATTAGGTGTAGTTCTGTTAGCGGCTGAGCTAGGCTACAGCACAGGCTAAAGAATTAATAGTCTCATCAACGATCCAAATATATACTTAATTATTTCATCTGATTCGTCGGATCATACATCGTGGCAATGTGATGATCGAATAAATCGCATCAGATGATAACCTTGCAAATCCGCTGACGAAAGCAGTTTCTCAGCAGAAGTTTGAGCGAACCGTACATTGTTCAGGTGTAGGACACTTGAGTGATTGGCTATAGGCCAAGTGGGAGATTCTTTGACAATTATGACCCATAGCATCACTATTTGTACAGACACATGGTGTTGTTGTACAAATTAACTATATGACAAAGGAAATTGCTCTTTTATCATTTGTAATTGGATTACCGGGATATATAAATGATAAAAGTCCATATGATTAGTTCCGGATTAATAAGATATGAGACAGTATTAATCCACTAAGGTTTAATCATTAAAATATCCATAGTCGTAGTATTATCGAGATTGGACATCGATAATGCGGAATAGACTAGTATTGCACTTGTGCGCGTTGTGGGAGCATAACATCATAGTTTTCATATATTTGGGTATTGGATACTCATGCAAGTGTAACTATTTGTACAGAACATGGTGTTGTTGTACAAATTAACTATGTGACAAAGGAAGTTGCTCTTTTATCATTTGTAATTGGATTACCGGGATATATAAATGAAAAAAGTCCATATGATTAGTTCCGGATTAATAAGATATGAGACAGTATTAATCCACTAAGGTTTAATCATTAAAATATCCCTAGTCGTAGTATTATCGAGATTGGACATCGATAATGCGGAATAGACTAGTATTGCACTTGTGCGCGTTGTGGGAGCATAACATCATAGTTCTCATATATTTGGGTATTGGATACTCATGCACGTGTAATAGGAGGTTGTGTTTACCGATGGTACGGAAACAGCATCGCTTTGGATAGACCCCTCGGAATTCCATTGGTAGTATGACTATGTGTCTATGAGAGTCCGAATCAGGGTAGGTGTATTTGGTCTTAACCTGAGACTTGCATCGCTAATACTTGCGACAATCAATATACTTTGGTTTTGGTCGTCCAGGACTTTAACAGGTTCTGTGTACGCCTCTTCTGGGTATATTGAGAATCGTAGTGTATTGGGTGTGATGTCAAGATGGAAGTATCACTTCAGTCATATGAAGATGATGATCACGTAGGATACGGAACTAGTACTCTTATGTACTGCAGTCATCGAGATAATATGACTAGGTCATGTTTATCCGATTATAGAGACTAGTTACCAGAGATCCGATATATGCTTCGTACGGGGAGACACAATTCCAGCCCCAAGCCTTGCATGTGACATCCGATACTGGATCGTTATATGTAATACCACGTATACTACGCCTGATACAGATTACATATTCCTTTAAGAATATTTTTGGAGAATTGGGTAGGCACGGTGCTTTGCTAGAAGCCAACCATGTCTTGTAAATCGGTAAAAACGTAGTACTAGGTACGTACATGTTCGGATGGTCCGATGACCGGATTTACTGCCAACATATCCAGGGATCTCATGGGTCACTTCCTGAAGATTCAGCGATGACGTATGACTCGAACATAATTAATCTGGGATTAATTATAAGAGAGAGAAAATTAATCTAGGATTAATTACGGAGATATTTTATCTGGGATAAAATACTATTTAAAGAGAGAGAACGATTAATTTGGAATTAATCGATAAAATAATATATTCGATATATTATACGAAATTAGATTTCGACGCGGAATTAAAATTGGATTTTAATTCAAGCACGAATTGATTTAGAATTAATTCGCGAGCGACATGAATAGTAATTTTGCTAGGCATAATTATTTAATTAAATTTGATTTAATTACGTCGCAACAGAAAGTTCGTTAATTCAGAATTAACGAACCCAAGCCCGGAATGTGTTTGCGAGCCCACTCGCATTTTGAATTAAAGTGCGGCCCACAAGTCACATCGCCAGTCACTATTCATGATGGGAGTGGTTGGAAGCCTTAATTGTTTTTTTCCCTTCAATTTGCTTTATGCTTTTTGGAAAAGCATATACCAAATTTGGCTTTGACTTTTGAAAAAAAAAGTGTAATTGTTTTAGAAACAAAAATTACCAAAACACATATCTCTCTCTCTCAATTCCTCTCCTTGGCCGAATGGCCCTCTCTTTTTCTCTCTCATTTTGGCTTGGCCGAATCTTGCAAAGAAGATGAAGAAAAATTGTTGCAATTTTTCAAGTGCTAGCACACATCAAGGAGTCATTCATAGGTGATAGGGAAACCAACCCTTGAGCATGGAATCAACACTCAAAGCTTGGAGCTTGAAGATCAAATCAAAGGGGCTTGGCCAAATCACACATGGAGGAAAATTTTTGTGTTCAACACATCCAAAATCCGATCAAAGTGAGTATTTTCCGCATTCTTACTTTGTTGTATTCACATGTTTCATTGCTTAATAGATCTTGGTTTGACCTAGAAAACCCAACAGGAATCCGGGTGGTGGATAGTTCTTTTGCCCTGAATTATTGCTCCATGAGAAATTGGGATGATTCTTCCACCCTGGGTTATAGGTGTTGGAATATGGATTGTTCCCCTGTCTGTTGAAATTGTTGACATAATTCACCGTCTCTTCTTGTTGGTTTGGTTCCGGTGCTCCTCCATATGGTGAACTTGTGGCTCCAATATTGCCTTGCATACCGAGAGTCTCCATGAATTTGCATATCTGATCTAGCTTGGCATTAACTGCTGTGTTGGCTCCAACTTCATAAATTCCAGCAATTCTTTGAATCATGTTCATTTCTGTTGGCCACAAGGAATTGTTGTTAGCCATTTCTTTGATTATGTCACAGGTTTGATCTTCTCCTTTTGCAATCAAAGCTCCTCCAGCAGCAGCATCAATTGTGGTTCTCATCAATCCAGAAAGTCCATTATAGAAGGTTTGGACTTGAAGCCATTTTGGAATCTCATGGTGAGGACATTTCCAGAGCAAATCTTTGTACCTTTCCCAAGCTTCGTAGAGAGTTTCCGAGTCTTGTTGTACAAAGATGTGATGCCATTCCTCGGTTTTGATGTTCTGGCTTGTGGAAAATACTTTGCAAGGAATTTGGTAGCTAGAGTGTTCCAAGTTGTGATGGAACCTGCTGGTAGTGAATGTAGCCAAGCTTTTGCTATGTCTTTCAAGGAATATGGAAAAACCTGCAGTCTCATTGCTTCTTCAGCTCCTCGGTTGTAATTGAAAGTGCCGCAAACTTCTAGGAAGTTGCTGATGTGGGTATTAGGATCTTCAGTTGCATTCCCCCCAAACTGAACTGACTGCTGAATCATCTGAATGCATGTTTTGATGTCACACGTATTTACTAGTAAGGGAGGAAGTACAATACAGGAAATGAAGCCGTCAAACACCGGAATGGTTCTGTCTCGAATGAGAATGGGTGGTGCAACTTCTAAAGGTTCAGGTTCCATGTTAAAAATTGCTTATTGGCCTTCTCGCCTTTCTATTCTCAACTGTCTGATGGTTCTTTCAATTTCTGGGTCAAGCGGACGGAGTTCAAAGCTTCTGGTTCGTCTAATGTAGTGTCTGAGAACCTGAAATAATATGTAAAAAGAAATTAGATACAAGTAACGTATCTAACCCCAAAACTAATAGTGAAAGATAAATAAGTACCCGGCAACGGCGCCAAAAACTTGACCGGTGCGTAATCACACGCGTATAACGCAAGCGCACATATCGTTCAAGTAGTATAAAAAGTATCGATCCCACAAGGACTTAAAACCTAAGCTATTAATTTTTCTGAGGCCAAATGATTACTAGTATCTAACAGATTGATTGTTTGACTGGGTGATGACTTTAAACTTAAAAATAAGTAAATAAAATTGCGCGAAAGTAGGTTGAGGAAAATTCAAATTTATAAAACTATACAGGGTTGTGATTTCTTCCAATATCATTTTAAAGATGAAGTGGTTATTTCATATTTGTGTAATATATCGGTTTACTAACCTGGAACACGAAATTATGCAAAAGCCTCTGTCGATGGTCAGATACAAATGCCCAGTATAACCCAATTAAACCATATGTCTATGTCAACCAAATTTCCTGGATTTATTAAGATTAAGTTCCAATTATGGCTACCCCCGCCCGATAAGTATATCTATCATGTAAGGAAATCTATTAAAGGGTTATTTATCCTCAAGAAAGATCGTGGACTATTAAGTCTAAGGCTAAAACCTAAAATTCCTTTGTCAAGATTATTTTAAGTTTACCAGATCAATCTTTTTAATGGCCAGTTAACAAGAAGCATTAAGTTTAAGACTTAATAAGTAAACCTTTAAATTACCCAAACTATAAAATAACCACTTATAAACCAGTGATATTGGAATTCATCACAACCCCAGATAACTAACTTAGTTACGACACATAATTAGGGCTAGTAAAATATTGAAAAGTAAAATACTGGAAAGTAAATAATGAAAAATACAATAAAAATGTTAGGCTAGAGGATCTACTTTTATCACTATTATTTTAGATATCTCCCTTAATATAATATATTAACTTGTGTGATATTACCAACCAGCCATATAGGCGGTAACATGATTAAGTCAAATTAAGTCAAACCGACCAAAAAGGCGGTATCAAAATTTGTCCATAAACCAGCCATATAGGCGGTAATTACCAACCGACCAACTAGGCGGTATCCATGCTTAGTCAGGTTAAAACCAATATATAATTGATTACCAACCGACAAATATAGCGGTATCCTTGTTAAGTCAAGTTTTAAATAGTGAATATATTATAAATAAAGGAGATTAATCTAAATTACAGTAATAAAAGTTTTACCTTTCACCCTAGCAGGGGGAAGTTACCTCCTCATTGCTGAATAGTAAAAACTGAAAAAGTAAAGAAATTAAATTACTATTACAGAAAGTAATTAAAATTAATTACAAAACAGAAATTAAAATAAACTAGATACAAACTCCTTATTTACATCAGAGAATTCAGAGAGGAAGGTACATCTGAAACTGAAATCTCGAGCTGAATTTATAGGCGTCGATAGGCCCTACGCGTCGTGACGCGAACTTCTTGCGCGACGCGACGCGTGCGATTTACGGCGTGGCATGCGAAGAGTTCGACACGTGGCAAGTGGATAAGGTGACACGTGGCAAAGGCGGCTGAGAGCTGAATGATTGTGCTGACGTGGCAATGATGTGGATTGTCGACACCATAAGATTGCGACACGTGGCATGCAATGATTGGCTGATGATGATGTGGCACATTGACTTGGCATGTTGCTGATGTGGACGTCTACATGGCTGATACATGGATGACACGTGGCGATGGCGATTGTCGGCACCATAGGATGATGACACGTGGCACGGTGAACGTTAGGCATCCGGCGCATGTTAGCAGACTTCTCAGATTTTGACACGTGGCACAGCGCATTTTATCATGAAATGGGGCAAGTTAGCACAGGCCGGCGCACGTTAGGCGTCGCAACGCGCCAAATTACATTTTTTCCCTTTGATGTCATTTTTCACTGATTTGGCCCCAAATCACCTCAAGAATGTCCCGAAAGTTTATTTATCTACAAAATAACACAAAACATATCAAATATTCACAAAACTCAAGAATCTATACAAAATATTAGGTCAAATGAGTGAGAAATAATGATACATTAACCACTCATCAGGGGCTCTCAAAAAATTTTTAAGTGTTGACCGGTTTGGAGTCCGGTATTGGACCAGTATGGTTGTTTCTCGGTTCCAGTAGCTATGTTTTACTCACAGGTTAACCGGTATGGGGATCGATATGGGTTTATGGAGACCGGTATGGAGACCAGTATGGGTTTATGGAGACTGGTATGGGATCGGTATTGGTGCTTACCGGTTCCAGTAGCTATGTAATCTCCAGGTAGACCGGTATTGAGGCCAGTATGGGACCGGTATGCCGGTCACCGACAGATCAGAAATGCAAAAACACTTAAAAAACACAAAAACTAAGAATGAAGATGAACAAGTATCTTGATGACCAACAAACACAATAAAGACTAAATCAAAAACACAAAGTAAAGATAGAAAAATCAGACCTCGGAACCCTAAGCTCTAATACCAAATGACGCGGAACTCACTTGGATGTTTAAGGCCAAACAAACCCCTCGCAATGGATAGAACCCCAAGCACTGCGAATTTGATTTTGTAGGAACAAAACCCTTTCAAGGCCACAAAGAATACCTACAAAGAACTTGTATTTGAGAACCCTTAAGATGATTCCTTGAAGTGTTCTGCTAGCACGGAGACGCCACTAAGGTTGTCACGCCTTAGATAAGTCGATTGCATGAAATAAGGGGAATCCCTCCCTTAAGCAATTTTTGGACAAAGCCAAGTTTTCAAGATGAAGCTAATTTCGAAATTGATGATTAATTCCATTAAGAAAGAAATGTTACAATATATAGTACAATAAAGGAAACCCTAATAGGTGCGAAAATACCAAAACACCCTAACTTGCTAACTAATGGCTATTTAAAGGGTGTGCCCTTAATAATCATTTAATAATCTAGACAACATAACATAAATGTCAAACAAGGTGGCTAAAGTCATCAACAACTTTGCCAAAAAATTCAACAAAAAGAAAAACAACAAAACCATAAAAATCCAACAAATGTGCCAATAAGTCAACAAATGTGACAAATGTTCCCAAAATGTCTAAAGTTGTCTCTTTGCACCAAAAACTCCTAAATTTCGTGGCCTTCATGTAACTAGGCCCAAATTATGTGTCTCAAGCCCATTAAGTTTTTTCTTGGCCGAATTTTTGGTGTCGAACTTGATTCGGTTTGATTCGTCAAAACTGCTTCTATATTGGGCTTGCGTCATTCTCATATATTTCAATCCGGTTCTTTAGGTTTGAAAGTTGTCTTGAACTTGAAGATTGAATACAAGTTAACCCACAATAAGCCCAATTGAACTCTGTCGTCGAAGATCTTTCAAGGTTTGAAAGTTGTCTTGGACTTAAAGATTGAATACAAGTTAACCCACAATAAGCCCAATTGAACTATGTCGTCGAAGACCTCTGGTAGGTACTCCGGATCTTATCACCATACTTGAACCTATGTTTTAATTGCCAATTGATTGTTATAAAGTTTTAATTCAGTTTATTTATATTCTCTTGTGTTTAATACTTATAGTTTGTTGGTCACAAATTAAATTGATGAATGATTAGAATATATCACTCGGGAGAGAGGGATTTTGAATAGGATCTAGATGTAACACCCCACCAGAAGTAGGATGCTACCGACATGAGACATGATTAACTCGTCTCCATTAGTCTTCAACATTCTAAAGAAAAACGGACATGACCCATCCTAAAAATAGATAACCTGGACCAAATCCAGCATCAAGACAAACTCAAACAAATCAACAAACTCATTACAGGGCCTCAGGCCACTCATGACACATCCAAATCAAAGTATCACTCAAGGGCTCCGTGCCTACATTATTACATCATATATATAATATAAACATATAATTCAAACTTAAGTATTACACTTTTCCCTTTTAACAAACCATCCCAATACCCTAAATAAAAAGACAACGCATGGTGACTTTACAAAATAATATTTGTCATCTGGCGTAATCTCCATCAAAAGTAAGGAAGACCTGCAATCATGAACAAACTGGGGGATGAGTGGTGTGAACTCACTACTCAGTGAGTAGATACCAAAGAAAATAAATCATAAGACATCTAAAACATGTTTATAAAACAATTTTCATGCATGCATCGTCAAAAACATAACAAGCGCTCAACGCCCAAGTCGAGCGCATAGACTGAGCGAGGAACAAACGATCCCTTGTCGACAAGGTAGCGGGTCAATCCATTTCTGATGGATGAGACCCTAACGAGTACCCCGGCAGAAACATATGATGAGTTATAAAAACATAAAAACATGCAACGAGCGTCGGGGCGGAAACATAACAATGATCGATCATCTCAGCGGAAACATATAAATAACTCAGAAATCATAAAAGCAGTAAACAAGCGCTGAGACGGAAGCATAAAAACATCATGTATATTCTTTAACAAATCAAACTCAATTCAAATCATAACTTAAAACCTATTAAACTTAAACAAAGAAAACATAAAACGAAACATCTACTCACAGTGACGAATCGCGAAAGATTATTAATCGCGAAAGATTACTGAGTAGTGGGCGGTTGATCAAGCTGTCGATTTACAATAAGATGAGAATAGATGAGATTCTTGACTTGGTTTCTTAAAATAAAGAAATTACAGTGAATATTGAGTATGGAAAAAAAGACGTGTTACGATTATACTACCACCTCTATCCATCCTTATCTCCGAGAATCATAACACACACATTAGAATCCTTCCGTAACCATTTTCCAAGAATTACAAGCAAGTAAACCCATTTTATGCACATTGAGAATAAAACTTAAACAACTCTTCCCTTTTTTTTTTCCATTCAATCACTACACCCGCATACGTACCTAAAAACCAGTCCTCCATCATCATTAACTCCAACAATTGTTAACTACCCATGTAAAATCAAGACAGCCCCAAGACATGCTCACATATAAAAAAAATTAAGGAGATGAAATTTATCTCAAAATTTAAGTTCTTATGCTACAATATCAACTCAAAAGAATTAAGTGAGTGAAGGTTTCCTTTTTACTTACTAAAGCTGAAGAAAATCACGAGCTCCAACTCCTCATTCACGATTCGGTCATGGAGGAAGAAATATGGGACTTGTTTTCTTTAAATTTTTTTTATTAACAAATGGAGCTCAATACCTCACTAGGGAGTAAGTTGCACGACAATAGGGATGGCGAGAGAAAAAATTCCGAAGAGAGTGAGAGAGCTTTGAAGAGTGCTGAGAATGGCGTGAGGAGTGCTAGAGAAAATGGGAGTGCAAATTTGTGGCTTCCCCTGTTGCGAAGAGGTGAAGAAAAGGGATGAAGAAAGTGCCAAAATCGTGATTTAGGGTAATGAAAAGATAAGAACAAATAACAAAAAAAATTATGTAAACAAACAAATAAAAAAAAAATCTAAAGGAGTGGCTCACGTTTTTTTCCCCTAATTTGTTCTTCTTTTATCAAGTGCTTTTATTGCATCACTCACTTCAAAATATCCAAGCATAATAATAACATTTGGGTATTATCTACCTACTAAATCTCTTGGCTAACATCTTCAATTCTTCACCTCATACTTCAATCCAAATAATTATCGTCACTTAAGAAATCTATAACTATAAAATTTCAATTTTAGGGTCCAATTGTTAACTTACTTGAGTCGGGTATAATCTACGTCGTAACCAGATAATTTCGTGGAAATTCACATGAACATTCTGTGGGTTATTACACTAGAGAATATAACTTAGGAGAGTTGTAGATTTCGAGAGAATTTATAATCCCCTTGAAGTCGTTAACAAAGAATCACAGAGCGTAATGAATTGTTAATTACTAGATTATTATAGGGATATCGAAGTCTGTGATTGATAATATATTTACTCGGCATTCGGGAGAGGGAGTTAGAATAAGTTAGGGTTCTTGACATAAACAATGCAACTGAATAAGAATTTATTGGCATAGCAAATATATAGGGGATAGTTAGGTGAAATCAGACTCTAGACTCTCTCTCATCTTGATTTATCTTAATTTAACGTTTTGATATTTTACTTATTTAGTTTTTAATCTTAATTTAGTTTATCTCAAATTGGTTTCTAAATAAAGTTAGGTTTATCAATTATAGTACTTAGTGAGAATTTGAATACAATCCCTATGGGTTCGACACTCTGCTTATCTTTTACTAAAACTTGACACTGTATACTTGCGGTACAATATAAAATATCACAATAGTAAAACTTAAGTAATAGAGCATAACAAGTTGTTCATTCCTATGATAATAAAAGTTATGATACCTATGACGATAAGGATGAATGATTAATCATTCTTAATGACACTAATAGGAGAATAAATTTGTATTACATGATACTTATAATCTTTGTGTCACCTATATAGGAGTAATGTGGGGTCGCATTTATGCGAATGAAATGGCTAATTTTTCTAAAGCTTATATGAATCCATGATTGGTCAGGACAAAAATGAACTCAACTATATGAATCGAAAGGTGTCAAAATTTGATATGTGTGATGCTTGTTGTCTTGATTTATAAAATATGATGAATAGTTCAATGTCTCATATACACACTGACTCATCGGTAAATCCAATAAGTACTTACTAATGAAGGTTCAAGTCCAAAAGACACATCCCCTAATGCATATCACTTTTAAGTTTTCTCCGGATAAGGATATGTACAATATTGCCACTATTTACTTTATAAATGTGCGGTATTGTAAAAGATTTATATAGCAAATAGAGGGAGTAATCCTACATGGGAGAAGGAAATAGGAAATACAGAGTTTATAAATATACATTAGACACTTATTTTAAATAGAAAAAACAAGGCTTGAGCTTGGGCTTGGATGTGTGTGGTTGGATTATTGGCTTGGCTTAGGATTAATAAATATATATTTAATCTATTTAATTAATCAAAAGGTGGACCTTGAGCCTTGGGGCTCTTGTTTTTCATTAAGTGTCTTGCCTGAAAACATTTTTTTTTTTGTTTAAATCATAAGGTTGCGTTTGATCAACACAACTCTTCTGATTAACTAAAAAACGTTTAGGTTGTGTTTGATAAACACAATACTTCATCAATAACTATTTTCCTCATTATTCTTTATATATAGAACAGTAAACATCAGTGAATAAAATTGAAGAATTCCATTTCAAATACCAATTCTTCTGATCTTTGAAAACACAAAAACATCTAGTAAATTTGTCAGGGGTCGAAACTTCAGTGCAGAATTTCGACTTGCAGATTGTTAAATCCAGGTGGCAGACGTCCATCGAACTACAAACACACGAGTAGGGGCGAATTTCTACTATAGGACATAGCATTATATGCTAACTTCAATCTATATAAGTCAGTTTTATTGTTGTTGATTTTAATTACTTACATTGTAAGTTTTTATTTTCATTTGTTTGTTGATACTATTTAAATATATACAATAAAAATTTATTGCATTCACTGATGGCTCTCTCTCAAAGAGTGCATGAATTTAATTACAATATCTATTTTTCTTTTTGTAACATCCCGGGTTATTTTAGGGTGTTAACGTGGATTTTTATTTTTTGCGTGTGAGGTAGCGTCCATCCGCGAGGTTTAAAATTTTTTTTTTTATAGTAATATGAGAACTATTACAAGAGATGAGTTATAATATAATAATAATTAAACTTGACGGGTTAACTTGAAATTAACCATACTAGTGTAGATGAATTTAGATATTATTTAACACACATGTATCATATATTACACACACGCAAATAGGGGTGGCAATTTGGGTCAGGAATCGTTTATTCGTTCGATTCGATTCGCTTTAAAGCGAATACGGGTTTGAAAAAATGGATTCGTTTAATAAATGGGTCAATTCGATTCGATTCGTTTATTAAACGAATCGAATACGAATTTAAACTCATTGATTCGTTTATTCGTTAAGGATTCGTTTTATTATTTTTATTTACTAGTTTATGTTAATTTTCAATTAAGATTCGAGAAATTATAGTTAATTATCATAGAAAAAGAAATATTTTCGATATTTTGTGAGATATTTTTAGTAAATATATTAATTATATATTTCATATGTATATATTTATGAAAGAATTAATGTAAATCAAGTGTAGTAAATTATTTTATTAAATAATATTATTGACTAAACGAATAAATGAATATTCGTATTCGTATTCGTTTATTAAACGAATCGAATACGAATCCTGATATTAGGATTCATTTAATAAACGAATCGAATACGAATCCATCATATTTTGATTCGATTCGTTTATGATTCGATACAAATTCGATTCGTTGATTCGTTTTGCCACCCCTACACGTAAAGAACAAAAAAAAAAAAAAAAAAAAAACAAGTAAAGAAAAATCCATTTCATAAATTCTAGACCTTTCTTCCTTCTTCTCCCTCCTCTTTCTTTTCGGTCCTAAGGCAGTAAGAGGAATTAATTTTAGCTTGAAATCATCCTTTCCATTTAACCCAAAAAAAGAAATCGTCCTTTAAAACCCCAAGCCTAGTTTGAGTATTCGGAGCTTGAGCAAACCAAACACTCTTTTTTTTATTCTCTCATTGTTCGACAGTGGTTGTTTGGTTGAGAAGTGGGGTTTTGCATTTCAACATTTCAAAGGTAATGGATCTTATCTAATTCATTCATTTGGGTAAATGATAAAATTCAGATTCGTAAAGTTCCTTTTCACTTTGGTCAATGTCAAATGAATTAGCTTTGCTAATTTGGAACCAGACCATTTTTTTTGAGGCTATAACTGGTTGGGTTGATTATATAGCTTTCTTGGTGATCTATGGCAGAGATCGATCACTTTGAAACAAAATTTGGAGGTTAACAATTCTAAAGTGACAAGAGTGATTAGATACTTTAATCTTCGCTATCTTAGAATTCTGAATTAGAGGTCATCCATATGAAACTGCGGAGAGAATATTCACATCCTTTGTGGGATATTTTAGACAAACCATGCATCATGTTTACTTACAAGGCCCTACCATCAGTCCTCAACCTGAATGTTTAAACCATCTCTTGTTTTCCCTCAGAGTTTCTTGAATATATATTTACTGATTTTTTTCATATGGATTTTTTTTATTCTTATGTGTCATTGCTGATGATAATGTTTTCTTAACTTTGTGAAGATGGTCAGTGTGTCAATGAAGAAGAAGATGAGGGAGTCTGGGCTTGGAATTCTGATTTTGGTCATAGATGCAATTGTAAGTAAGCTATGCTATGATTTCCTTGAATTTTTGCATTTGATTCTTTTAGGGTTTTGATTAAATTTTTTTGAAATTGGTTCAATAACTGGATTGTGAGTATGTTAATATGTTTCAGGGACTTATTAGAGTTAGAAATTGGAAGAATTAAATTAGGATTTTCGAATTTAAAAAAAAAAAAAAAAAAAAAAAAAAAAGGAAGAATCGACAATGAACCCTAGAATTTGGGATTTTTTAATTCGTATTATAGATATATTATATATTTGAATTGTGTATGCTATTGACAGTCTCTGGAACATGGAGTAGGAATGAAACTTTGAAATTTAAATAAATATGTTCATATAGTTCGGAAATGGAGTAACAGTAACAGTGGCGGTGGGTAGGCAGAAACCGAAACAGTGAGCAGTAGGGGCAGTAGAGTTGGTTTTAACCTGGGTGTAAGGATAATGATTTAAGAAAAGAAAGACAGAAAGATGAAATCAAAAAGTAAGAATGAATATTGTAATTGAATATAATTAATAAATTAAGAATATGCTAATTGAATTAGTTATGTATAGATTATCGTTTCGAAAATGGTTAAGTAAAGTTATATGATGAAGTAATGGTTAATAGGAGATTTTGAGTAAGTATGATTGTTCGAGCAACTGAATGAGTAGTTTGGTGTACTATAATGTCTTGATGTAGTTCCAATAGTCTGAAGAGAAGCTGAAGATGTTGTGTGTTTAATTAGAAGTGTGTATGATAGTATATATATATATATGGTTTGGAATCCTGGTTTTCGTGTGTGTGTATCTATGATTTGGAAAAATCTAATATGATAAAAGAAGTTGAAGAATTTGTAATTTGAGTGTGTATGCATAGAATATTATAGTATTAGAATTTTGAATGTGTGAGTACAAGTATAAGTATGGAATTAGTAAGTTAGTATGAGAAGTATCTGCACATATATATTTTAATGGTATGAACATGTGAATTGAGTTTGCTTAGTATAAACATATATCGCATAAGGTAATTAAAGAGGAAAACATGTAAAGAGCAACATTTATATGTCATTAATTTATAGATATGCACGAACATGTACATGTAGTTATATGATAATCTAAAGATAAATATAAGAAAACATGGCAAAGGTAGGTGGAAACATGAGAAATGTATATGCGTATTTGTGTGTTATGATTTTCAAAGTCGAGAGTTAAAGTAAGAATGTTTTGGAATTCAAAGTGTTTTAAAGAAAAGTTTCAGATGCTTTTGAAAGAAATGTATTTCAGAAAATGTTTCTTATAGTTTTGAAATACAAAACATGGTTTTATGTTTTTCGGGGCATGAGGGAAAAACTCACCCCAGTATGTAACTTGAGACAATATGGAATTGACGGACAGAGGACATGTGCACATGTAGAGGACTAGGGGGACGGTGATACGTAACGCCCCCAGATCCTAGTTCAGGACTAGGGATGACAGATGCCCCGAAGTCCTGGTTTCAGAGTTTGGGTGGTAGCATAGATCTGCACCCCCAGTTCTAGTTTGTGGCTTGGGGGACGACGATACGTAACGCCCCAAGACCACCAGTTTCAGAGACGCCCAGTTGAGTCGTTTTCCTGGGCGTAGAGCACCATCAGTTTCAGAGACAGTAGTGGCATGCTTTGGGGGACGACGATAGGTAACGCCCCAAAGTCATGGATTTGCACTGCTGGCTACAGTTATGCGTATGGGGGACGGCGATACGTAACGCCCTCATACGTCAAGTTTTTCAGACAAATATACAAATTTCAGATTTCAGGTACAGTTTTCAAAGAGCTTTTCTAGAAAGTAAAAGTAAAATAGAGTTTTCAGAAAGAAGTTTTCAGAAAATAGTTTTTTTCATAAAAGGTTTTCAAGAAATATTTTATAAAAGCATGTCATGTTAAAGTAAAGTATAGCCTATAAATTATGCATGTAAATCATATATTCTAGTAATCATTTGAGATGCATATAGTTGATATTAATGCATGATAGCATTATTACATTTATATTTATATGTTTATATGATTGATGTTCGTATGAGTTGTATGTTTACATAGGAAGAATCTTTTATAAATACTAGTGCATGATAACATGATTTCATATACATGTATACATGATTGATGATATAGTGATAAATGTTTAATAGAAAGAATATTTTATAATACCGATTTGATGATATTTCAATGAAATAAAAGAAAGAAGTATAATAAATGCCCGAGCTATATTAGCAAAGAGTGAGTAGGTAAGTATTGAAATATCAGAGTAGCGTAGCGAAAACGTGATGATACTTGACTTAATAGATAAAGATGTAGAAACTTGATATTTATATTTTGGATGTTGTGAAAAGTAAAGGGAAACATGATTTAAAAAATTATGTATGAATAGATAGAAGAATTGGAAGCAAGTAATATGTTTGTTAAATGGATAAAAGTTATATAGTTATTTCAGACTTTGTATATTTTGCACGGTCACATAGACAACCCAGGTTAATTCTGAAACAAGATTCAGACTTTGTGTGTGTTTGACGCTCAAGGTATGAGCCTATTACTTACTGAGTCTTATGACTCACTATTCAACAGTGTTTGAGTTTTGCAGGTTGGTGACTGATCAGTCGACCATAGGCAGCAGAGCTTGAGGAGCCGGATAACAGAGTTGCAATCAGCCAGTCACCAGGTCTTAGAAATACAAGTTTAGTTGTAAAGAGTTTTAAGTTGTATAGTTTGAGTTGTAAAATTTTTGTACATAAGTATTTTCGGGCATGGAGCCCAATTGTATTATGTCATGAGTTCATCGTTTCAATATCATATTATGTGTTTGGGCCCTATAGATTGTATTGTATTGCTCAATCATGAGTCTTGCATGAGAGTTAGTTAGAGGCTTATGGTGATAGGACAGCCTATCGCCTGCCGGTAGCATCTCCAGTAGCGGGATGTTACACTTTTTTGCTTATACACCTTATCGACTTTGATACCAGGATAGTTAATGTTCTGCTCAATAAGCACATCAACCATCTTCCTGCCGTCAGTGGTGGATTGGTAGAGAGTCTCCTAAAAAAGGATGGCACCAGAGATGTACTGGCCAAGACCAGGGGCTGTGACAAGGAGGGTATTAGCCTCAGTGTTCTCTAGCCCAATTGAGGCAAGACGTTTTCCACATGTTGCATTTGAGTCATCCTTGGCCAAAATTCCTCTCCCTGATGATGCAATTATTTTATATACCCCCAACAAAATGCACATAGTTACTATTAATTAGTATTTCAAATAGCTAGAACTAGACAACTTGTTGATAGCCAAGGATAAAAAAACTTCTTCCCAATTGAAAGATATGTTTTACGTCATGACACAAGTAGGGGTGGGCAAAAAAACCGTCCGAACCGAACCAGACCACAAACCGAACCAAATCGGACCGAATTTACGGTTTTTTTCTAACGGTTCGGTTTGCGGTTCGGATTGACCCACCCCAAACGGTTTACGGTTCGGTTTAGGTGAGAATCCGAACCGCACCTGTTAAACTGAACCGAACCGTTTTAATAAAAATAAAATCCCTAAATTTTCCCTCACATCTTGAAGACTCAAACTCTCTCTGCCGCTCAATCATCACTCTTAAGTCCTAACCCTAAATTTTTCTTGACATCTCAATCTCTCTATGCTGCTCCTATTTCTCTCGCTGGGCTGCTGCTCGCCTGCTCCTATTTCTCTCGCCAGGCTGCTGCTCGTCTGCTCCTGTTTCTCTCGACGGGCTGCTTCTCCTACTCTCTTGCTCTCGCCAATCGCCATCTCAAGCTGTCATTTTTAAGGTGAGTTTTTGTTATCAATCGACATCCCTTACTCCAGGTTAATTTTCTGTTTTTAACTCAAAAATATTTTCTTTAATCTTGATGGGCTGTTGTTAATTTTCAGTGTTATTATGTTCTTTGATTGTATTTTTGAAGATGATTGTCGCTGTTTTTATTTCCTTTTAATGTTCAAATGAATTAGTTGAGTTGAGTTCTGCTTTGATTGTATTTTTGAAGATGATTGTCGCTGTTTTTATTTCCTTTTAATGTTCAAATGAATTAGTTGAGTTGAGTTCTGCTGCAATTCCTTCTTAATATGGCATATGAGTTTCCATTCTGTTTTGCTAAAACTAAATCATTTGCAGCTTTTAATGCTCTTTGTTTGTTTTTTTTTAAATCTTTTTTCTTGCTTCTTACCGGTCTCTTATGAATCCAAGTGAGGAGTCAATAGGCCATGTGCATATACAGCTTTCATTTTATCTGCTCTTTACTGGTTTTTTGCCTCTTGGGGTTGTTTATAGAACTAGTTCAATACAAGCTTATTCATTCTTGTTCTATTTTTCTCACAGCAAAAACATCTCCATTTCAAGAGCTTTGCTTTCTGAGAGATTCAACAGGGGATTATCCACAGAGTCCAGAAGTGAAAGGTATGCCATCATAATTAAGTTGCCCATATTTTAATTTTATCTTTGATGTACTTGTTGAAGAAGAAAATTGTTCTTCAGATGAAAATACACTTGCTTTATAGTCTCCAAACCAAACCTGTCAAATTCTATATTTTGCAATACATATAGTTAACAAGAAAATTAAACCAGATGCCTAACAAAAAGAACAAGGTCTGTTTCTCTATTGCTGTTAATTCTTGATTTTCAATCTATATGCAAGATGAATCTTGCAATTTCATCCTTAAACATACAAGAGTTTCTGTTGATTGTTTGTGTTTTTGAATATTGTTTATGTTATTATTTAGTGGCGAGTGGCGACTACTAGATACCATGGGTAAATAATTTAAATTTTTTTTTGTGTGTTCAGATGTCTACCTATACTCCTAATGGTGATGACAATGAGAGACAATGCTGTGATGATAATATACCAGTTCTTAACCTTGAAGACCCTGAAGATTTCAGCAGTGGTAAATCATCTCAAACCCCTCATTCTGCATTAACTACTAAGAGACATAGGTCTGAGGTATGGGATCATTTCACAAAGAAGGAGAATAATGGTATATTAAGGGCATATTGTAACTATTGCTCGAAACATTTTGCATTTAAAAGTTCACAAGGAACTAGTACTCTGCATGCTCATTTCGGTAGATGTTCTCAATATAAATGTAAGCATCCAGAGAACTTAAAACAGAAGACTCTTCCTAGCATTATTGATAGTAAGGGGACTAGTAGTGGGACTTTGGCAAGTCGATTTGACTAGGATGTGTGTAAACGAAGACTTGCTAGGATGTTTATTGTTGCTGAATTACCATTTAAGTTTGTTGAGCATGAAGAACTACGTGGGTTTTTAGAAGCTTTGCAACCAAAGTTTAGTCTTCCTTCTCGTAGAACATTGACACGTGAATGTTTGGAATTGTTTAGGGAGGAGAGGGGTAAATTGAAAAGATATTTTTCATCATATGCTCCTAGAGTTTGCTTAACCACAAACACATGGACCTCAAATCAAAATCTGAATTATATGTGTCTAACATGTCACTTCATAGATGAGGAGTGGAACTTGCATAAGAGAATACTCAACTTTTGTCAAGTTACTGGCCATTCTGGTGAGATTATTGGAAAAACTGTAGAGAAATGTCTTGTTAGCTGGGGTCTTACTAAGATTCTTACCATCACTGTTGATAATGCCTCTGCGAATGATGTAGGCATTCAATATTTGAAAAAAAGATTTCAATCATGGAATACACTTATTATGAAGGGTGAGTTTCTCCACATGAGATGTTATGCTCATATATTGAGCTTAACTGTGAAAGAGGGCCTAAAAGATATAGATGATTCTATATTTAGAATTCGGTCAGCAGTTAGATATGTGAGGTTATCCCCTGCAAGAACGGCTAGGTTTAAGAATTATGCTGAGGAAGAAGGGATTGAGACTAAAAGTCTTTTATGTTTAGATGTTGAGACAAGATGGAACTCCACATATTTGATGTTGGAGACTGCTATTAAATTTCAAAAGGCTTTTGACTTGCTGGATATTCAGGATGAAAAGTTTGGTCAGGAACTTAGGAAAGAGAAGATGAAGAGAGTGCCTACTGAAGAAGATTGGGAACATGCACGTAACATTTTGCCATTTTTGAAGTATTTTTATGATGCCACAATGAATATATCTGGCTCTCTGTATGTTACCTGTAATAATTTTGTTAATGAAATTTTAGGGGTTGGTTTTGAAATTAAGCAAAGATGTGAAAGTGATGACATGTCAATTCACATTGTGGCTGAGAGGATGAAGAGAAAGTATGATAAGTATTGGAGTAACATTAGTAATATGAATGTATTGTTGTTTGTTGCCAGTGTGTTAGATCCTCGTCAGAAATTATATTTTGTTGAGTGGATGATTAATAATGTTTATGAGGCTGGCATTGTAAATCAATTGTCATGAAGAATTCGATATACACTTTATGGTATGTTTGCTCACTATGAGTCAGTTGTTGGGCCTAAGAGGAAGAAGTACAACCAATCCTCTGAGAGTACATCAGTGAAAGGAAAAGAAGTCAAAGCTAAATCACATATGGCTGTTTTTAATCAAGAAGTTGGACAAGATTGCTTGGCAGAAAAAAGTGAGTTGGATAGATATCTAGGGGAAGAACGTAAACATTTGTGGAGGGTGAGGCATTCAATGTATTGGATTGGTGGAAAAAAAGTGCTGCTAGATATCCTGTTTTGGCTTTAATAGCAAAAGATATTTTAGTTATTCCAATATCAACTGTTGCATCAGAAAGTGCTTTTAGCACAGGAGGGCGGGTGCTTGATGTTTTTAGGAGTTCTTTGACTCCAACAATGGTAGAGGCTCTTGTTTGTGGGCAGGATTGGCTAAGAGCATCTACAACTTTAAAAACTATGAAGAAGACTTTCAAGAACTTGAAGAGATAGAAAAAGGTTTGCATTTTTCTTTTAATTTTACTATATGTTTTCGTTTTATTAGTATGTTCTTATATTTATTTATTAATACTTTTATTCTTAATTTTTCTATTTTTCAGAAGAAGGCTTTGCTAATACTGTTGTTGCTGTGGATCCGTCACTTGCTGCTCTTAGTATAGATGATTAAGGTAACATATGTCATGGCCTCCAGATCATTGATTGGATACTATATATTTTATGTGTCATCAACTTATTGGTACTAGGAAGGGATTTACACTTAATTAATTACTCATGGTTCCTGTTAAGATTCTAATGAAATTCTTTGATTTAATGCTTATGGATTATTTATTTGTCTCTAGCAGTAAGGTTATTGTTTTGGCTTTGTTGCATTTGAGACACCAGAGTCAGTTGGGTTTGTTTTGTTTTGTTTTGTTCATTTTGTTTGTTTCTGTTTGATTGATTTAATATTTTTCATGTTTTTTTGGTAGCTTATCTGCTTATGTTATATGGGTGTATTTTGTTTTTGATATTTTGGAGTTCAGTGGGTTTCCATTTATCAGATGGCTTCATTAATTTCTTGTAGTGATTTTGTATCTTCATACTTTAATATCTTAATTCTAAACAAGGCTTGTTAATGGATCTGAATTGTATAGGAGTCAAGACTGTCATGATTGCTAATGCTAATCTTCATACTTGATTTCTGAGGATTCTTTTTTTTTTTTTTTTTTTTCTTTTTACAGATTTTATTGGAGTTCCATTTAGCTATTGAATAGGTGTGCATGTTATTTGGCACCACCAAGAAATAAATAAATAAACAGCCTCCATTTTCAGAAACAGCAGTAGGTGTTATGAAGACTTGAAGCTGATCCTGTTTGATACAATCAACTTAAATTTGCACTGGCAAATCAGCAACTTAAACTTGTTTGAATTAAATTTGTTGAACAAGCTCAATCAATGTGCATTTTCTACTTGTTTTGCTCTACGCTCACGTATTAGCACCATGGAATGTTTTTTCTTGGGAAAAATTACAACTTTGTAAGGGCAAAAAGAAAAATCTTTATCATACATTAATAATCCGTAACCGAACCGAACCAATCCGTAAACCATTGGTTTAAAAAATTTTCAATCCGAACCAAACCGTTATTTAATGGTTTGGTTTTAGAGACAAAAAAACAGGACCGTAAAATATGGTTTGGTTCGGTTTTTAACAAAAACCCTAGACACAAGCTATAATTTTCTCGAAACTCAAGATAAGGAAAAACATTATTGTCATTTCAAATACTTGAGGTTTTTTTCCCTCCTTTATTTCTCATTCTTTTCATATATTGTTGAATAAAAAAACTGTGGGCATGTAGGCCGTGTGGTTTTTTTATTTAACCAATATTGTCACGTCACATTTGTACAAAGAGTTTCCGATTGTAATACAACTCATTACAGTTACTAACATGTAAGGTGTGTTTACAGATTTTAATGTCACTAACAACTTTGCTGGCATAAGTGCAAGCTACTTTTTTATTTGCAATAACTCTAACAACCTTATCATAAAGTACAACATATTCAAGGGTTCATCTAAGTATAAATCAAACAGTACAAACAACTAATGATCGAATTTTAATACGATTTTAAGCACTCAATCGTAGTCTTAGTAAAAATGGAGTAAAACATGAAGCATACCACGTTCTTGACAAGCTCATCCGCATAGGAACCAACACAGATGGTGATGGCAGAGGGGCCAATGGGGAGGCTGCGGACTGAGATAGCAGATTGGGGGATGGCCTGGCTGTTGGAAATCTAGCATACGATATGCGGCGGAAAATTAAAATTTTTCAATTTTAAACATAAATTTCCAATCCAATATCATAATTAATTTTCATGCTTCCTGATAATGTTTATTTATAAAATATAAATAAAAACGTACCTTAAACCTTTAAGTAATCCTCGTACCGTTCCTCGTAAATTCTTCAGAGCCACCTACACGTTTGACCTCCAACATTATCCACACAAAGCAGAGAGTTAAGGATTTTGGAATTGAGAATAAAAGAAATTTTGCTTAAAGAAAAATCAAAATTTTCTTTTTAAATTTATTTCTTCTCACGTTTTTGTCTTTAAAAATTTTCACAATTTTATTGGTAACAAAGTTAATGGCAAAAGGCTTAATCTTTGATTTGAGTTGTTTTAATTCCAATCAAATTAGAATTAATAGGATAAGATTTAATCCTATTAAAATATGAATTTTAATTCATCCTACATAAACAATCATTATCCTATTTTATTTAATTAAATTAATTAAATAAAATTTATCAATTCTAATCACATTAGAATACTATAAATATGAAATTATAATTTAATACAAACACTTGCTAAATTACATTTCAGCCTTTATACTTTTGGAAATTATAAAATGACCCATGCACTTTTGGAAATTACGAAACAACCCCTAATTTCCAGATTTTCACATTGTACCTAAAATTTCCAGAATTTCTAAATTTATGAATTTACCCCAAAGTTTAAGAACTTAACATTTAAGTCCTAAAACTTAAATCTACATAATTTATCATTAACTCCTCAATACTTTAAAGTGTGTGACCCATTAGGTTCTTTCTTATGTTGGCAATGGAGATAGTTATAGACTTCATAAGTCTCGATAAATTAATCTAATTAATTTATCCTCAATTAACTCCTTAATTAAGAAACTAATTTTCATAGATCAAGAGCGGCATCTAGCAATGCATCATGACCCCCAATTAAGAAAGAATACTAACTTTAGTGAAACCTATTCCGTATATGATTACCGTATAATTCAATCCTTTCGCCTCATACATATCCCACCAACGATTCTAGAGTATGGAAAATATCTACTCTATTAAATCATGGTTATTAGAACATTTACTTAAGCTGATAATATATATATATATATATATAGAGTTTATGAAACTCATTTCAGAACTCGCCATGACCATGGACTTATATTAACACTTATGTCAAATCGCGCCTCTTGGGATATCAACTCTATATTATCCAGAGCGGCGAATCCTTTATTAATCACTCACTATCTTCGCACGCTTTTCATATTGCCCAATCATTACTCTATACGCAATCTCGCTATAGACTACGAGGTGTAATGTCAAAGCATATATGATCCACATACAAGATGCCATGGAGATCTCAAGTTTAAGGATCATTCATACTATCGTTACAAAGAGAAATCTCATAGTCATGTGGATAACACTCCATACGGGTTCTCAAGCGGGTCAGTTCGATGTACTTGTTCTCCAACAAGCATCCATATATTAGACTAAGTGAACACTATGAGATCAACTACCTTCCTTCGATAAAGAAGCATACATAACATATGCCGATCTAAACTGGATCTATCAATGTCCTGCGTTGATAATCCTACGATCGGAAACATTTAAGAATGACTGGATCTCATAAATTAAACTAACTTTAGTTCCTTTAATCACAATTTTAAGGACTTTATTTTACAAGTAGTCGAAATTGCTTATAGACAATACTTATAAATAAACTGCCAAATTTTATTAATCAATGCAATAATATAAAATTACACATTTATCCCCATTTGATCTAGGGCATATAACCAACACTGGCCGCCCTTAACCCACTCTGAATTGAGCAACGCTGCTATCAATCAACCAATAGGAGTTTTCCATGTGGGTGATAATTTTTTGCTTATTGGCAATGCATGCGTGGTTGAAGAGAAATACTTCCTTCCATTTCACAGAGAAATGAAGCTAACAAATTATTTATTTTAAATTAAAATTTAATGGTTCCAATTATATTAAAATAACATAATTTTAAATTTGATCGGTCCTACAATATTAAAATGGTGGGACGCATTATTTGGCATACCATAATCACTTCTCATGTAAGCCCGGCCCAAGGAAATATTTTCTGGTTGAAATGGATGGTTTTATACCGACCTTTGGAAAAAAATAAAAATGATTGTCAATTTTGGTTTGAAAAACCCATGATATTTTTGTTAGTGTAGTAAGAAATAGTCAAATGCGTCAAGTTCAATCCTGGTTGAGTCAAATGTGCCAAGTTCAGTCCCGGTTAAGAGCTTTGTTGGGATATTCCTTTGGAAAGTAATGTAATATATTATAACCTTTGTTCTTTGTTCCTGGCTTCATTTTGATTAATAGCCATGGTTTAATCAGAGGACTTGATGAGCTTGTTAACGGTAGAAAATTTGACACAGCAGCTGTTCCATGTGATGGCTGGAGATTTTCCATTCCACTTAGACTATAATCTGGACAAATCATCAAGTGGGTCCATTTCATAATCGAGTATCAACTAGCATTGATGTGTGGTTTAGATTCCTTTGTATTTTCTAACCAGTAATTCACTTTGTTTGTTCAGCTGACTCCAAGAAGAATTGTTTTGGCTCTTGCAAATATCAATACACAAGCTTGCATTGCATTCAGGAGACGTAAGCATACTCTTCAAAGCTGTTATGGTATATGGCTAGAATTTAGATATAATATGAGTTGAACTATGATAAGTTTTTCGTAATTTTTTAGTATGAGTATTTTAATACACTACAAGAAAAAAGGCCTTTACTGACACTAAGGTTAGTGACACTAGGCTAAAAGTGTCAGAAACGACGTGTAAATGGGCCTATTTCCGCGTTTTTCACTTAAATATCAATAATTACTGACACTATGGTATCAGCGATTTTAGTGTCAGTAATTACTATTACAATAGTATCAGTAAGAAATAAAAAAAAAAAAAAAACGCGTAGTCGTCTGGAGTCGAACCAACACCTCGCGGAAATGACGTTTTTCGCATATATTACTGACACTAGAGTATCAGTAAATTTAGTGTCAGTAATTAATGATACCTTAGTATCAGTAAAAAAATTAAAAAAAAATTATTTCCTCAAGTCTGCTGGGACTCGAAATTGTAATCATTGATATAAATTTTTTTTTTATTGTAAGGCTTTACCACAGGGCCAAATCGTGACTTTTGTTCCTTAAACCGCGGTTTATAAAAATATATATGTATTTGTCGGGTCAAAACCTGAACCGTAGTTACCAAATAAATCTAGTAATTTATGGTTCCTCTCATTCCCACCTTTTTTTTCATCTCGCAGCCTTTGTTTCCCCCTTCTTTACTCTCAAATATGAATCTCTCATTTGTAATTTCTAAAATCTAAACAAAATCCAGTACATCCTATCAATTATCAACCTTCAATGGCTTCAATTTTTACTCTCGTTAGTCGGTCTCTCCTCAGTCCTCTGTAAGCAGTAAGCAGTTCAAACTTCGATTATCAACCTTCAAAAGCTTCAAATCCTGTTAGGTATGTCATTTTTTGCTCTCTCGGTCTCTCCTCTCGATGTATTGCTGAAAGTTATGTTGCTGAAGAAGCACTTGAATTTTGTGCTGATTACTTTGCAAATACCAAAACGTTCACAAAACTTCCAACATAATTTATATAAACTCCTAAAACCCTAACACTTTTGTTCTTCATTCCACCGCATACGAAAGGAGAAAGTAAAGCAACTAGGGTTTTAGACACTCGTTAAGAGAGAGAGAGAGAGAGCGAGTGAATTTTTGAGTTGGGGTTAGGGTTTTTTCTTTAATAGCTACCAGAGAAAAAATGGTGGCAGATAAGGGCAAAAAGACCAAAGTTGAAGAAGAAAACGCTGAGCAAATTGACTCAGAACTAGTTCTTTCCATCGAGAAACTCCAGGAGATCCAAGATGAGCTTGAAAAGGTTTACTTTTTATATAAAATTATGCTTATTTTTGTTTTGTTTTGTTTTTTTAAATATATTATTTGGTTTACATTCTGTTTGTTTGCGGAGAAATTTGAGGTTTGCTGCTTTTGTAGTAGATTTTTTCTTGAATCGAATGCTAAATAGTAAAATTGATTCATTCATAATCAATTTTTTTTTGGGGGGATAAATTTTCTGGACAAGCAAACTGGAATACTAGCCCAAAAATTTGTTTTATGGGAACAAATATTTTTTCTTCAAAAGTGGGAAAAAAATAATCTGTACATACCGCAATGGTTTATTTTTTAAAGTTTAAAAAGAGAACTTACTTCTTAAATTGGTTCAATTATATTGATGTTGTACTTGTTTTCAGTTTTAGGTGTTTTTGTTTTCCACATGCAGCTGCATTACATTACAATATTTTGGTGTAACTTCAAGGATAGAACAACTAAAGTTGGATTTTTTATTTATTTATTTATGTGATTATTTGAAGCAAATATACTTGATTTGAAATATGTGGGTTTCTGAGTTGCAATAGGATTTGTTTTCTTGTTCTTAAAAGTGCTCTGCATGGCTCAATAAAATTTGGATTGATTTTGGTATTGTTGGATATGCGTCAATTGATCATTTTTGTTTGCTGACACATGTAAGCATCGTTATTAATGTATGTTCTATTGCATGAAGTTTGAATTTACTTTTTGTAAATTAATTGTCATTTCTGAATGAATATTATGTGTATCTTTTATATGTAATTACTTCTAATGCTAAAAGAGTGCATTAGCTTGCACCTATGAACTTCCATTATTTATGACCTTCTAAATAATCGTCTTCCATTTTTTGTTCTTGGTATCTTCTAGATTAATGAAGAGGCTAGCGAGAAAGTCTTGGAAGTTGAGCAGAAATACAGTGAGATACGCAAGCCAGTCTATGATAAGCGAAATGAGATCATCACATCAATACCCGACTTTTGGTTAACTGCCGTGAGTAATTTATTTGTTTTTGTTTTCATGGGGGAATCAGAAATTCATGAATTATCACATTTAGAGATTCTATTGAAATTGATTTTTTTCCCTTTTCTCTGCAGTTTATTAGTCATCCTGCTCTCGCTGAACTTTTGAGTGAAGAGGATCAGAAGGTACGAATGCTCTTCTCTGATAATTTAAATTAGATTTTGTCAGTTATTTTACTACTGCTTCAGTCTTTTGTTATCTTTAAAATGTGAAATGCTATTACTTTTCTTCGATCCATTCATTTAGATTATCAGTTACCGGAATGCTTGTTCACTTGATTCTTCTGTTTAATGGCGTTATTTTTTCACTTATGCTTCGTTTCGTCTCCTTGACTGATATTCAGGTACTTTAGCTCTCTGGAAGTCGAGGATTTTAAAGATGTCAAATCAGGATACTCCATCACATTTGTGAGTTTGTTTCAGACCCTCTTTTTATTTTTTGTGAGCAATAAAAGGCTCAATCTACGAACCTTTTTTTTTTTTTTGGTTGACAGTGATTGGGTAATAGGAACTTCATTTGTTGCTCTTTTTTCCTTTTGAGGAATGTACTAATTGATTCTTTACCTGATGAAGTTTTGCCATGTTCTGATTGATACTTGTTGAAACCTTTGGGGGATATGGCACCTGTCATCTGATGTGCTTTGAGGTGCAGCATGAATGCTATGGAAGCAGTATTTGATATATTGAGATCTAACATGTTTATCTCATCTATTTTTATGGCAATTACCTGGAATGTTACATTCTAGTACATTTTGAGCTTTGAACTTTTAGTTCCAGGAATTCCATAATGAACAACTATCTTGTCATCTTGATTTGCTTCCTGCATTTGGAAACATTATTAGATCATGTCATCTGATAAACTTCATCTGGTTCATGAGATCCTTTTATTTCAGTTTTATGTCCGTCTATATATATATATATATGTGTGTGTGTGTGGTGTGTGTGTGTGTTATTGATTTGTTTGTTTTGGTGATTATGTAGCGGTATGAAAGATACAACTTGTTATTATGGATGCCATTTGGTTTTTTATATGCATGCTCTTAGGTTGTTGGTATGGTTATTGTCAATAAGTGCTTTATGTGACAAAAATTAGATTAGGGTTATATTTTGTATTTTTATTTGGATGTATTTAATGTTTTTATTTATGAAGATATCGATTTTTTTTGGAAGTCCATCTAATTCTTAACATTTGGTTTATAATTTCAGATTTTGTGCCAGATATCATATTGTTGGGGGATTGTTGCAGGCTTCTCAACAAGTATCATGAATTTTGGTGGGGGCATGACATTTTGATGGGACTTTAAGAGTAGTTTTTGAAATATATATATGTTAATTTAAAGATTGTCTATGGAGTTTTTGTATTCATCATGTGATACTGTTGAATTGATTAATACGATTAATCTATTATATTGCGAATTTTATATAAATGTAATTTTTTAGTTTTTTATTTCATTGAGTTGGTATATATATATATATATATATATATATATATATTTTATGATTAATTTAATTACAAAAAATAAGAAATATAATTGTGAAATAATACGATTTTTAAATTTTAAAAGATATTGACGGATATTGATACTATAGTAACAATAATTACTGACACTAAAAATCAAATATATGTGATATATTGATACTGCAGTAACAAAATTTACTGACACTATAGTATCACTAAATACTGATGATATAGTGTCAATAATTTACTGACACTAAAATAGTGTGAGAGATTACTGATACCATAGTGTCAATAATTTTCTGATACTACAGTATTAACGTTTACTGACACTAAGAATCACTGACACTAGAAACTAGTGTCAGTGATTTCTGGTTGCGGCAACACTGACACATTTATATAGTGTCAGTAAAACCCTTTACTGACACTAATTTAGTATCAGTAAAAGCCTTTTTTCTTGTAGTGATAATAATACACGGTTCAGAATAAATTATATTTTAATTATTATCCAACAACTATCAATTATAATTTATAAAAACTCAATGCAAAACTTAAGTTAACACTGAATCCAAATGCGGATGATTAAAGGCATATTTAGGGTTAAGAAAGTTGCAGGGTGCAATTATTATAGATGTCGTTTTAGAATCCTAAGGTCTCATAATCACAATTGCTATACAAAACACATCATACTCATTTGGTTCAGATAAAATATTTAAAAATGTCTGAATTGTAAGGTTTTAGGGTTAGCGTGGAAGTATTCATGTGATTGAAATTTAAAATTTCTCGTAAAGCCACGTTAAGGATCGTGGTTATGTCTTCTTGATGTGAACAAATTATGCCAAAGTTAATCATAAATAATTTTAAACGAACATGCAATCAATATTTATCTATCAATATAAATAAATTCGATAATGATAAAACATATCTGGATATGTTTTTCTTTTTTTGAATTTTCCTCCTTTGATTTTCCCTCGTAATAATGCACCAAGCGTTGTACCTATATTTGGCACATTAGATCCCTTCTATGAACAAATTGCTCCGACTTTGAGAACAAAGAAAACTATTTTTTTCATAAATGGTTGAAGTCTAGATTGAAGATCAAATAAAAAATCTTTCTTTGAAATGATTTTAGAACAAATTTGGAATAACACCAAGAGAGAGAGAGAGCGTGTGTGTGTGAAATTCAGCCAAGGAGAAGGAATACCCACTTGACCGAAAATCATGCCATTTAAATAGGTTAGGAATTGTCTTATTCATATCATAATACAATAAGAACAATTCAAGATCTCTCCAAATCAAATTTTGTCTCTTTAAGATTCTTTCCCAAATTAAATTAGGAAACTTAACTAAATAAGACTTCTTTATTTAATCTAAATTAGGATGCTAGCTCACTAAATTAAGGCCCAATAAATTAAATATTATTTTGGCCCAATAATTAATTAACCATTAATTAATTAATATAAACTTACGAAATTTAATTAACGATTGATTATAATTAAATTTAATTCATTTAATACAAATATCAAATATCTATAAAATTAATTAAATCTAAATTTTATTTTATTTTATATTTCGAATTTATTAATCAAATTAATATTTTTGAAACATTTTAAATATGCTAATCTTATTAGAAAATCTTATTTTAATTGAAAATCTTATTTTCAAATTGATTACATAAATAATCACTTATTAACTTTGAAAAAATATCATTGAATCTATAACATAGACGAAAACTGTATTTGTGTGATTGTCCTAGGTTCATTATCGAGTAGCAGTAGGATGATAATAACTCTTTAATATTTCATCTATATGATATCCCACGGACCATGGGTAAACGCCTAGCAGCATGTCATGACCTCTAATCGATTAATGAAGTGGGAAAACATATGATCATGCTAGAATATACTTCGAGCATATCATCTTATTCCTTACCGATAATTATGTTCCTTATCAAGTAGGACCATGGTTAGGTCAAATTCTTACCACTTGATCTATTTCAAATCTCAGCCTTGTGGATTTGATATCTTTAAAAATTCCGACTGCTTTGGTCACATACTGACGCGGAACTCACTTCGAGGATTAGGCCAAGCAAACCCCTCGCAACGGATGGAACCCCAAGAACCGCGAATTTGATTTTGTAGGAACAAAACACTTCCAAGGCCACAAAGAAGACCCACAAAGAACTTGTCTTTGAGAACCCTTAAGATGATTCTTTGAAGTGTTCTGCTAGCACAGAGACACCACTAAGGTTGCCACGCCTTAGATAAGTCGATTGCATGAGATAAGGGGAAACCCTCCCTTAAGCAATTTAGGCAATAGCCAAGACTTCAAAATGAAGATGAAATTCGAAATTTGGTGATTTGCTTCTCATTAAGATGAAATGAGTTTAAATAGTACAATGAAATAAACCCTAATGGGTGCAAAATGACCAAAACACCCTAAGTTGCTAACTAATGGCTATTAAATGGCCATGCCCTTAATAGACATTTAATAACAAACACAAAGTCAAAAGAAAAAAAGACTTAATCAATAACAAACAAAGACTTAATAAATAACTTTGCCAAAAAAGTCTAAAGTAAAAACACAAAATCATAAAAGTCAACAAATATGGAAAACTTTTCCAAATTTGTCTAAAGTTGTTTCCTTGCACCAAAAGTCCTCCAAATTCGTGGCTTCCATGTATAAAGGCATAATGATGTGTCATAAAGTCCAATAAGTCTTGTCTTGGCCGAATATTTAGTGTCGGGCTTGAATCGGCTTGATTCGTTAAAAATATACTCGGCTTCAAGATTGCTGGTGCGTTACTCTTGTATGACTTGGGTCAAGTGAAATAGCTTTGGACCCACTCCATTGAAGCCCTCATGTGACGCCAATATGCCCCGGAGTTGTCTGTCACACTCGACCATGGCATTCTGCGCTAGCCCCGCCATTGCGTCTCTGATCTTCTTAGCTCTTTGGCGTGTGATTGGACCTGTTGGCAATTACAAAGGATCTAATGTTCCTTGAGTTGTTGGATTCATGTCATTCCCTCCCTCTTGAAAAGGATTCGACCTCGAATCTGTACATGCATAAAAAAGAGTTAAGTCAGAAATATTAAATGTCGCAGACACATTAGGCTCACCTTGTAAATCCAGCTTGTATGCATTGCCATTAATCCATTCCAAGACTTGAAATGGACCATCCCCCCTCGATTGTAGCTTGGATTTACGCTGTTCAGGAAATCTTTCCTTTCGCATGTGTACCCAAACCCAATCTCCAGGTTGAAATACCACACGTTTTCTTCCCTTATTGGCATGAGAAGCATATTGTTCATTCTTTCGTTGTATGTGCTGTCTTGCTTTCTCATGTATGTGTTTCACCAAATCAGCTTTCTTTTTTCCATCTAACCCTGCATGCTCATCAACAGGCAATGGTAACAAATCTAATGGAGTTAGTGGTTGAAAACCATAAATAATTTCAAATGGTGAATAAGATGTGGAAGAATGAATGCTATGATTATATACAAATTCAACAAAAGGCAAACAATCCTCCCAAGTTTTCAAGTTCTTAGAGACAATAGTATGCAATAACTGAGTCAAAGTCCTATTAACCACTTCAGTCTGTCCATCAGTTTGGGGATGACAAGTAGTAGAATACAAAAGTTTTGTTCCTAACTTACCCCATAAAACTTTCCAAAAGTGACTAAGGAATTTAACATCACGATCTGAAACTATACTCCGTGGAATTCCATGGAGTCGTACCACTTCTCTAAAGAATAAGTCAGCAATGTTAGTGGCATCATCAGTTTTATGACATGCTATAAAGTGTGTCATCTTACTGAACCTATCAACCACTACAAAGATGGAATCTCTACCATGCCTAATCCTAGGTAAACCCAATATAAAGTCCATTGATACATCTATCCACGGCTCACTAGGTACAGGCAACGGTGTATACAACCCATGAGGCATAACCTTAGATTTAGCCATTTACAAATCAAGCATTTATCACACAAACGCTCAATATCTCTCCTCATTTTAGGCCAATAAAAATGTTCACTCAATACCTCTAAGGTCTTAGAAATGCCAAAGTGCCCCCATTAAACCTGACATGAGTCCAACCACACCAGAGACATTACAGGATGCAACTAACAACTTGGAGGAACCCATGCAACTGTTGCCAACAGGTCCAATCACACGTCAAAGAGCAAAGAAGATCAGAGAGGCCTTTGCGGGACTAGCTTAGAGCTATGTGACCAGTTGCAGCAACCAAGTCAAGTGCACACCAGAGACACATATGGGCATAACCAGAAAGGTTCCCAAGCTATTTCATTTGACCCAGATCAGCTCAGACTGAAGCATAGCACAGCAGCTTCAGCACCAGCACCCTTTTGACCCGATTTCACCCATTTTGGGACTATGTTGAATTCGGCCAAATGGGGGCATTTTTGTCATTTGTGCTCGACATTTTGACTTTATTTATGATGTAATTAGCATGGTTGACTATTCCATTAGGCTTAATTATGCTTAGATTTGTACTTAGCCGGAAGCACGTCAATTTACTATAGCATGTAAGCACTTTAATTAGCTTAAGTGAGATTAGCTTCTAATCTTTGTTTTAAGTTTATTTAGGTGCAAAAGGACCTTAATGGTCGTGGTTGAGGTGCTTGACTTAGGGCTTTTGGTAATTTTAGCTCTAGGGTCATTTTAGCCTTTTTACTCTTTTGTAACCCTTATTATATGACTCTTCTTTGTATTTTTGGAAAACCAACGTAATATACAAAATTTTGAAAGAGAGAAAAGCTTGAGCTTTCCATGGCTATGGCCAAAACCTTGTTGAGGGAGGGATTCCCCTTTTCAAGTTCAAATTGACTTATCTAAGCTTGGCAACTTAGTGGCGTCTCCATTGCTAGCAAAATACAATCTGATTTCATGCTTGTGGTTATCATGGACGTGAGTTTCATGGTGGTTAGGGGCTGATCTTGGTTGGGTTTTGTTCCTACAAAATCAGTATTCAAAGTTCTTAGGGTTTTGAGAAAGATGCTTGGGGGTTTGCTTGGTTTCCAACCCAAGTGAGTTCTTGTCATTTGGTATCAGAGCTTAGGGTTCTGAGGTCTGATTTCCTATCATTTGTGTTGTTTAATCTTGTATTCATCTTTGTTCTTTGTTGATTTAATTTCGGCATCAAGGTTTTACTTCCACCTTGATTCGTCCATTGTAGGATCTTGTTGTTTCTTGCTGATTCTTGTTGATTTGTGATCAAAATAGCATGAATAACATTCTGCCCTTGAGTGTTTTTGATTGATCATGAGTTTTTCTTTGAGTTAAGCTTTGGCTACTTAGGTCAAAATTGGGGCTTTTGTGTTCTTTGCGTGAATCAAGTGTTTAGTTGTTAATTGTATGTTACTAGGACGTGTTCAACATTGTTATTAAGTTATTAGTTTCAAAAATCAAAAAAAAAAAAAAGAGAATCAGATCAGATTCGACCTAGTGAGTTTATTGATATATCTTGTCTTGCTATTGTTGAATACATGCAATTAGTGTTGTTTCTATAGGTATTATTCATATCAACTTTGCAAAAATCAGAATTGACATCATTCATCTTGGCATTTATGTGAGCTTACTTGTTTGCATTCTTGTGAAGTTAGCACAATCTTGTGAGTTTGAGTGAAAAGAAAGAAAGATTGAGTGCATTATTGATGAATGTGAATGTGTAATTGATGAAACAAATCTGAATGCACCAAATTTGGTGATTGGAGTGAGTTGTATCATTGTTATCTTGCTGATTTGTGTTGTTAATGTTGAAGAATCAAGTGAAGCAAGGTTGAGTGCAACAAATTTGCAATAAATTCGTGTGTATCCAAGCAAGTATCACTTGCCACCTCTTGAAATATTGTTATTATAAGTGAAGAGGCAATAAATTCATCATTAGCTTGACATGGGAACTTGTGTGTAATCATTTATTTTTAAGGTGCTTGAAGAGGCAAGTAGCTGCATCACCTAGTTGCTTACAAAAACTATTTACTTAGCTTGTAATTTGACTTGGCTGAATTGGAAATTGAGTTAGTTACATTGTAACTAGATCATTTATACTCATTTGCAAGTTGAAAGGTAGACATTACCACATTGCTGAATTGATTATATGAGTTACATTGCCATTTGAGTTGTATTTACATGTATTGCAAGTGCTAAGGATATAACTTGAAAATTACGAATGTGGTAATCTTGTTATTTGCATTGTATTTCATTGGCTTTGTATACACTTTGAGTGTGAGAGACAAAAGAAAAGAGTGAAAAAAAAGAGTTAAAAAAAAGAGGAAAAAAAGAAAAGAAAAGAAAAGAAAAGAGTGAGATAAAAACAATAGCGAGTGATCACAAGATTGGCTAAGTGTCACACTGAGTGCTTTCTTGTTTGTTTGCGCATTTAGCTAACTCGTCTTTTTTCTTATTCCGTGCACTCTAGCTTAAGTCTCTTTGATTGAGTCTTCGTGATTACTATCTTATTCGCATTATTCCACCTGCACTATATACATTATTGGTTCTTTGTGTTTCTGCTAGCTTGTGGACTACACCTTAGTTGACCATTCTGGGAATTGAGTTGATTTGTAATTGAATTGAGGAAGAACTCAAGAGTGGTAAAAGGCAGTGATTGTGAGCACAGTATCGGGTAAAAGCCAATAGAGTGCAAACACGAGTGGAGTGATATCATTCGAGTGTAAACACATGAGATTGTGAGGATTTGCATATTTGTTTTGCTTTTTATTATTTATAATCTGTTTGTTTAGTGTTGAGATGGCAGGTCCAAGTTTAACTATTGATGATAAGATCGAGGTTTTGGATACTTTCAAAAGTGATATCCAAGATATTATGAGTGATTATAGAAAATCTTATGAGAAATGGAAAAAGACTTGGAAGGTAACTAAATATTCAGTGAATGAAGAGAGTACTCAACAACCAAAAGCTATTGAAGTTGTGTGTAATAAAGTGAGAAGAACTTGTGATGTTGAGTGCATAGCGAATGAAAACACTTGTGAGGCCTTGAATGTTGTGAATTGTGTTATAAGTGACATGGTGAGTGAAAATGCTTGTGAGACCGTGAGCATTGAGGGAGTAAACACTTGTGAGGTAGTGTGCTTTGAGGTTGAAAAACATAGTGAAGTTGACCAGGTGTGTGAGGAGGTCTTTGCAAGTATGGTTGAGATAGTGGCCATGAGTGATGATGAAGCTGTGAGAGCTGGTTCAAAGAAAGTAGATGTGGTAGTGAAGTTTTTCCATAACATTTTCTCTATTGTTTATGCTTTTTCATCGCAGGTACAAGTGGTCAAGTATGATTCTTTTATATTTCAATATCATCGTCCAATTGATTTTGTCATAACTATCTATGATCCGGGTTTGGATTCGAGGACGAATCCATTTCAAGAGAGGGAGAATGACATGATCCAAGGGACAACATTTGACATGAATTCAGTCACCCAAGGAACATTAGAGCCTTTGCAATTGCCAACAGACCCAATCACACGCCAAAGAGCTAAGAAGATCACAGACGCAATAGCGGGGCCAAAGTTTGCATATAATAGATGCATTCATCCTTCTAGTTTTTACTTGCCTTATGAGATTGATTATGATTCTAATTCTTTAACTCCTATGGATTTATTATCTTTGGTTGTTATTAAGCTTGGGAGTATGAATGATAAGGGAAAGGCAGAGTTGGTGAGAATAATAGGTTTCCAACGCATTGTGTTTGACCCCGGCAATTGGGTGTGGCTTTATATACAAGAGGAAAAGATACAAGCATAACGAAGATCCAAGTTGCAACCAAGAGGGGATGGTCTATTTCAAGTCTTGGAACGGATTAACGATAATGCATATAAGCTGGATTTGACAGGTAAGTATAACGTATCTACTACTTTTAATGTTTCGGACTTAACTCATTTTGATGCAGGTTCAGATTCGAGGTCGAATCCTTTTCAACAAGGAGGGAATGACATGAGTCCAACCACACCAGAGACATTACAGGATGCAGCTAACAACTTGGAGGAACCCATGCAACTGTTGCCAACAGGTCCAATCACACGTCAAAGAGCAAAGAAGATCAGAGAGGCCTTTGCGGGACTAGCTTAGAGCTATGTGACCAGTTGCAGCAACCAAGTCAAGTGCACACCAGAGACACATATGGGCATAACCAGAAAGGTTCCCAAGCTATTTCATTTGACCCAGATCAGCTCAGACTGAAGCATAGCACAGCAGCTTCAGCACCAGCACCCTTTTGACCCGATTTCACCCATTTTGGGACTATGTTGAATTCGGCCAATGGGGGCATTTTTGTCATTTGTGCTCGACATTTTGACTTTATTTATGATGTAATTAGCATGGTTGACTATCCATTAGGCTTAATTATGCTTAGATTTGTACTTAGCCGGAAGCACGTCAATTTACTATAGCATGTAAGCACCTTAATTAGCTTAAGTGAGATTAGCTTCTAATCTTTGTTTTAAGTTTATTTAGGTGCAAAAGGACCTTAATGGTCGTGGTTGAGGTGCTTGACTTAGGGCTTTTGGTAATTTTAGCTCTAGGGTCATTTTAGCCTTTTTACTCTTTTGTAACCCTTATTATATGACTCTTCTTTGTATTTTTGGAAAACCAACGTAATATACAAAATTTTGAAAGAGAGAAAAGCTTGAGCTTTCCATGGCTATGGCCAAAACCTTGTTGAGGGAGGGATTCCCCTTTTCAAGTTCAAATTGACTTATCTAAGCTTGGCAACTTAGTGGCGTCTCCATTGCTAGCAAAATACAATCTGATTTCATGCTTGTGGTTATCATGGACGTGAGTTTCATGGTGGTTAGGGGCTGATCTTGGTTGGGTTTTGTTCCTACAAAATCAGTATTCAAAGTTCTTGGGGTTTTGAGAAAGATGCTTGGGGGTTTGCTTGGTTTCCAACCCAAGTGAGTTCTTGTCAAAACCTCTCACATGCGCTTCTCTAACTAACAACTCACACATACTACAAACTGGAATGCATAATCTATTCTCCCTAAACAGAAACCCGTCATGTTGATAGAATTTATTAAAGGTAGATTTTTCACATGCAGCATAGATGTAGATGGTAAAGTCAGTATCATTTGCATAAAGTTCTTTAATAAATTCAAACCCAAGCATTCTTGCACTCAATGAAGTAAGTAAAGCATACCTTCGCGATAATGCATCAGCGAAAATGTTTTCCTTACCTTGTTTGTAGCGAATTACGTATGGAAATGTCTCAATGAACTCCAACCACTTTGCGTGTCGTTTGTTCAACTTACCTTGGCCCTTCAAGTGCTTCAATGATTCATGATCAGTATGGATCATAAATTCTCGAGGCCACAGATAATGCTGCCAAGTCTCAAGGGCTCTCACTAGGGCATACAACTCCTTGTCATATGTGGGGTACCTCAAAACTACTTCATTCAGCTTCTCACTAAAGTAAGCTATTGGTCGTTTTTCTTGCATAAGAACAGGTACAATGCCTATTCTGGATGCATCACACTCAATCTCAAATGTCTTTTCAAAATTGGGTAGTGCCAAAACTGGTGCACTACATAACTTCATTTTAAGATCCTGGAATGCACGCTCATGCTCTTCTCCCCATTTGAAACCAACAGTTTTCTTCACTACTTCAGTCAGTGGTGCAGCAATACTACTAAAGTCTTTAACAAATCTGCGGTAGAAGCTTGCTAATCCATGGAAGCTTCTAACTTCTATCACTGTCGTTGGTGTAGGCCAATCCTGAATCACCTTCACCTTCTCTACATCAACTCCGATGCCATCTGCACTTACAACAAAACCAATGAAAACAATCATATCCATACAAAAAGTGCATTTACCAAAGTTAGCATACAATTTTTCCTATCTCAACACTTCAAGAACATGCTTCAAATGTGTAACATGCTCATCTAATGTTTTACTGTAAACTAAGATGTCATCAAAATAAACTACAACAAACTTACCTATAAAAGCACGCATAACATGATTCATCAATCTCATAAATGTGCTAGGTGTGTTTGTTAGACCAAATGGCATAACTAACCATTCATACAAGCCATACTTAGTCTTAAATGCAGTTTTCCACTCATCTCATTCTCTCATGCGAATTTGATGGTATCCACTCTTTAAATCAATCTTACTAAAAACTTTGGAACCATACAATTCATCCAACATGTCATCTAGTCTGGGAATAGTGTGACGATACTTTACCGTTATATTGTTGATCGCTCGACAATCAACACACATATGCCACGACCCATCTTTCTTAGGAACTAGAAGAACTGGTGCCGCACAGGGACGCATATTTTCTCTAACATACCATTTCTCCATCAACTCCCTCACTTGCTTCTGAAGTTCCTTCGTCTCTTCCAGATTGCTTCGGTAGGCTGGTCTGTTGGGAATGACTGCGCCAGGTAAGAAATCTATTTGATGCTCAATACCTCTAATGGGTGGAAACCCACTAGGAATGTCCTCTGTCAGCACATCACTGAATTCTTGAAAAAGAGATGAAATGGACACATGAAGCAAATGATTAGTGTTAGCAATACAAATACGGTGTTTCTTGTAGACCAATAAAAGCATAAGCTTGCTAGCCTTAAAAGCTTTCATTGCTTCACCTTCACCCATGTAAAAGCTCTTTTTCACTCGCCCTTTTGTTTTCCCCTTAAGTTCACTCACACTCCCCTTAGAAACACTCACGGCCTTTGCCTTATTTTCCTTACTAGGTTCGGTCACACTCCCCTCACGTGTTTTCCCCAAGGCTGTGTTTGCACTCTCAATCTCTCTATCTCTCTCAAGTTGTAACTTGACTTGATCCTCGTGGACTTGCTTTGGTGTGAGTAGGTACAAGGTAATGGGTTTTCCCTTATGTTGAAAGGAATACTTATTCTTGAACCCATCATGAATAACTTTCCTATCAAACTGCCACGGCCTGCCCAAAAGAATATGTCCTGCATGCATTGGTATCACATCACATAGGACATCATCTGTGTATGGCCCAATGGTAAAGCTCAATAACACCTGCTTTGTCACCTTTATCTCGCCACAATCATTTAACCACTGCAACTTATAAGGCTTGGGATGCTTCAAGCAATATAATCCCAACCTCTCAACTAAAGTCGTACTTGCGACATTAAGGACAAGTTAATGATCATACTACACGCTTTACCATTCACACGACATCTGATATGAAATATGTTCTCCCTCTGTTGATCACTCTCATCCTCAACAATTTGTGCACTCAAAACACGCTTGACAACTAAGGACAAGTTATCCAGCAGGTATGCAGCTCCCTCTTTGTCACTAGTATCCTCAATCTCAGGCTTATCATCATCAACCTCAACCTCAACCTCACTGTTAGTAGAATGTACTTCACCACTCTTCTTATCAATCACTAAGGTGCGCCTGTTGGGGCACTGTGAAGAATATTGTCTCATGCCCAAACACTTGAAACACTTGATGTCATTTGTCTTTGGTGTTGTACCTTCGGGTTTCATTCTAGCCTTGCTTGGTTCTGCAACTTCTTTACCCTTGGCACCAGGTTCAGCTCTTGGCTTGTTAAAGCCTCCATCTCGTCGATCATTAGGAACCCATTTCCCCTTCCATGTAGAAGTAGTCTGAGTACCAAATCTGGATGTAGACTTCTTCTTGAGTTGCCTTTCTACCTTGACAGCCATGTGAAGCATATCCTCCAAATCAACATAATGATGCAAGTCCACCATGTTGGTAATCTCTCTGTTCAAGCCCCCTAAAAACCGTGCCATAGTAGCCTCTGCATCCTCCACTACATTCGCCCTGATCATGGTAACCTCCATCTCAGTATAATAATCCTCTACACTCTTGGTCCCCTGATACAAATGTTGTAGTTTCTGATACAACTCTCGGTAGTAATGGCTGGGTATAAATCGTTTCCTCATGAGACCTCGAAGTTCTTCCCATGTCTGAATTGACCTCTCATAATTCCTCATTCAGTTGGTGACAATCTGATCCCACCAAATCATAGCATAATCTGTGAATTCCATGATTGCTAGATTGATATTCTTCTCATCTGAGTAATGATGACAATTGAAAATCAATTCTATTTTCTTCTCTCACTTAAATATGCTTCTGGATCATTCTTGCCTCGGAAGTTTGGTATTTTGATCTTGATGCTGCTCAAATCACCATCAACATCACCATGTCTACCATAACCCCTCCTGTCATAATCCTCACGCCTGTCATCAAATACACCTTTACCATCAAACCGCCTATCCCTCATATCAAACCTCCTACTAGGCCTCCTAACAGGCCCTGGCTGAAATATGTCATCCACATCATTAAGATCATCAGTATCATCAAACTCATTTTCAGCTTCTTCTTCATCCGGTGGTACCCGTTGTGGTGCCATATTCTGAGGTGGTAGTATATGTCGAGGTGGTGGTCTGGGAACACTGCCTGTTCGATTACTCTCTACTTCCCTGGACAACTTATCAAAAGCAGCATTCATGTTTTCCATCATATCCATGAATTTCCTTTCTAAAGCCTCAAGTTTCTCATCCACTGTCAAACTAGTACCTGCCATCTCAAAGCTTCAACAAACAGATTAAAAGTAACAATATGTGAAAATAATTAGATATCCTCACAACCTCACAATCTCACAAGCTCACGTGTTTACACTCAAATATGTATCACTCCACTCGTGTTTACACTAAATATGATGTGAATATGACTTACCCAAAGTTCACAATAATGTGTAATCTTCAAGCTAGCATAAACAACAAGAACCAATAATGTATATAGGGTAGGTGGAATAATGCGAATAAGAATAGTAATCACGAAGACTTAATCAAAGAAACTTAAGATAAAGAGCACGGAATAAGGGAAAAAAATGAGTTAGCGAAATGCGCAAACAAACAAGCAAGCACTCAATGTGACACTTAGCCAATCTTGTAATCACTCTCTACTGTTTTGTCTCACTTACTCTTTTTTTTACTCTTTTCTCTTTTCACTTCTTTCTTTTGCCTCTCACACTCACAAGTGTATACAAAGCAAATGAAATACAATGCAAATATCAATATTTCAAGAGGTAACAAGTAAAACTTGCTTGGATATACACGAAATTAATGCAAATTTGGTGCACTCAACCTCACTTCACTTGATTCTTCAACATTAACAACATAAATCAGCAAAGGTACACTATGTATAACTCACGACAATTATCAACTTCATGCATTTCAATTTGTTTCATCATTCATTCACTCAATTTCATCACCAATGCACTCAAACACTCTTTCTTTTCACTCAAACTCACAAGTTTGCACTAAGATCACAGAATGCAAATAAGCAAGTTCACGCAAATGCCAAGATGAATTATGTCAATTCTGATTTTTTTTGCAAAGTTGATATGAATAATACCTATGGAAACAACACTAATTGCACGTATTCAACAATAGAAAGACAAGATATGTCAATAAATCTCACATAGTCAAATCTGACCTATTTCTTTTTTTTTTTTCAAATCTGACTTGATTCCTTTTTTTTTTTTTTAACACAAATAACTTAATAACAATGTTGAACACGTCCTAGTAACATACAATTAACAAATAAACACTTGATTTAAGTAAAGAAAATAAAGCTGTAATTTTGACTCAAAGACCAAGACTAGAACATGAAGAAATACTCATGATCAATAAAAAAAAACTCAAAGGCATAATGTTATTCATGCTATTTTGATCACAAATAAAAAAGAAACAGCAAGAAACAACAAGATCCAACAAAAACTAAGAATCAAGATGAACAAGTATCTTGATGACCAACAAACACAATAAAGACTAAATAAAAAAAACACAAAGTAAAGATAGAAAAATCAGACCTTGGAACCCTAAGCTCTGATACCAAATGAAGCGGAACTCACTTGGAGGATTAGGCCAAGCAAACCCCTCGCAACGGATGGAACCCCAAGAACCGCGAATTTGATTTTGTAGGAACAAAACCCTTCCAAGGCCACAAAGAAGACCCACAAAGAACTTGTCTTTAAGAACCCTTAAGATGATTCTTTGAAGTGTTATGCTAGCACGGAGACGCCACTAAGGTTGCCACGCCTTAGATAAGTCGATTGCATGAGATAAGGGGAATCCCTCCCTTAAGCAATTTAGGCAATAGCCAAGACTTCAAAATGAAGATGAAATTCGAAATTTGGTGATTTGCTTCTCATTATGATGAAATGAGTTTAAATAGTACAATGAAATAAACCCTAATGGGTGTAAAATGACCAAAACACCCTAAGTTGCTAACTAATGGCTATTAAATGGCCATGCCCTTAATAGACATTTAATAACAAACACAAAGTCAAAAGAAACAAAGACTTAATCAATAACAAACAAAGACTTAATAAATAACTTTGCCAAAAAAGTCTAAAGTAAAAACACAAAATCATAAAAGTCAACAAATGTGGAAAACTTTTCCAAATTTGTCTAAAGTTGTTTCCTTGCACCAAAAGTCCTCCAAATTCGTGGCTTCCATGTATAAAGGCATAATGATGTGTCATAAAGTCCAATAAGTCTTGTCTTGGCCGAATATTTAGAGTCGGGCTTGAATCGGCTTGATCCGTTAGAAATATACTCTGCTTCAAGATTGATGGTGCGTTACTCTGGTATGACTTGGGTCAAGTGAAATAGCTTTGGACCCACTCCATTGAAGCCCTCATGTGACGCCAATATGCCCCGGAGTTGTCTGTCACACTCGACCATGGCATTCTGCGCTAGCCCCGCCATTGCGTCTCTGATCTTCTTAGCTCTTTGGCGTGTGATTGGACATGTTGGCAATTGCAAATGATCTAATGTTCCTTGAGTTGTTGGATTCATGTCACATACTTGTATCTACATCTTTGAGTTTCCCTGGAACATCTTTATCTTTTATTATCAAAGCTATCAGATCCCTTCTTGATGCACATCTGACATCGCATGTTATTAGCTCAAAACCATCTAGCATTTATTCATATAACGTGGCTAGTAGAATGACGATATATTAGTAAATCAAGAGTATTATCCTACAAGTCAACATGCGATCTCAAGTCAGAGGATATAACGATACTAATGTATTATTACGAAGATCAATGACCTTAGATAATAATATCATGTTATCTTATATTTCTATGGTCAAATTCGATATTTTATTCTACCAAAGAAAATATCTATTATTTGTGTCCTTATAATGTGACATTCATCATCTATTCTATTAACATCAAATGTCAATCTAGGTGACACATAATAAAATTGGTCGAGTGATATATTATTGTCCTGTATAATGATCACATTTTACTAAGAACTTAATTTGAGACTTGTTTGTATAAACATCATTAACTTTCATAATCACAAATATCTTTTTTATTAACGATATTCATTTGACATATAGTCTTAGAATATACACATAAAGTATGATGTAATGATGTGTAGAAATCAAATAACTTTTATTAATAAATAATAAACTATATTACAAAATATTACGCCTTAAATCATAATATTCATAACAGGTTTTTGGGCAAACACTCTAACAAAATCTCACTTGCACTAAAGCCAGTTATTATTATGTCCAATGCCCATTCATTGTTATTGGTTCATTGGCTTTGTGAGTGGATCAGGTACATTATCAGCTTTTGTACGACGATCTGACCTTCTCCAACATATTCTCTGAGTATATGATATTTTCTTTGAATGTGTTTGGTGCGACCTTGGTTCATTGACTACCATCTTATCTGGTAAAAAAGAAGAAAGTTCGCTTCAGAGAGGAACCAAATCATTGATGAAGAGGTTCAAAAGCTACTACAAAATGGAGCCATCAAAGAAGTCCAATATCCTGAGTGGCTTGCAAAAGAATGGGAAGTGGAGAGTCTGCATTGACTTCACGGATTTGAATAAGGCATGTCCAAAGGATTCTTTTCCCCACCCCATATTGATTCGATGGTCGATGCAACATCTGGGCATGAATTATTGAACTTCATGGATGCCTACTCAAGCTAAAATCAAGTTCTCATGCATCCAATCGACCAGGAGAATACGACATTGGTCACCAACAGAGGTATCTATTGCTACAAGGTGATGCCATTAGGGCTCACGAATGCTGGAGCCACCTACCAACGTCTTATCAAAAAAAAGTTCTCGCAACGAATTGGGAAAACCATGGAGGTCTACATAGACGACATGTTGGTAAAGTCATTGGAAGCAGAACAACATCTGTCACACTTGAAGCAAACATTCGACACTATAAGAAAATATGGCATGAAGTTGAATCCTATAAAATGCGCCTTCGGTGTCATTTCGGGAAAATTTATTGGGTATATGTTCACTCGATGAGGAATAGAAGCCACTCCTGACCAGATTAAATCCATCATTAGCATCCACTCTCCCACCAGCACGAAAGACGTCATGCGACTTGCATGGAGGATCGCAGCTCTAAACAAGTTTATATCCAAGTCTACTGATAAATTGTTTTTTTCTTTTATGCCCTCAAGAAAGCAAAAAACTTCGAGTGGACCCCACCATGCGAAGAAGCTTTGAAGGAACTCAAGAAATATTTGACTACTCCACCACTTCTTTCGAAGCCAATTGACAATGAAAGGCTCTTCCTCTACCTAGGATTTTCAAAGCAGGCAGTAAGCGCGGTCTTGATCAAGGAATAAGAAGGTATGCAACTATCAGTCTACTATGTGAGTAAAGCTCTACTCGACGTAGAGACACGCTATTCTCAAACGTAGAAGTTGGCACTTGCTTTGATAATAGCGGCTTGAAAGCTACGCCTTTATTTTCAAGGGCATCCAATCATCGTTTATACTTCATATCCTTTGAGGAGCATACTCCATAAACCCGAGCTTTCAGGTAGACTGACAAAATGGGTTGTGGAACTTGGGGAGCATGAAATCACTTACCAACCACGAATGGCTATCAAGTCTCAGGCCCTTGCAGATTTCATAGCCGACTTCAGCCCTAGCCCATAAGTCCCAGCCGAGTTGGAAGTCCACTGTGTCCAGTCGACAGTAACTTGGAAACTCGAAGTCGATGGATCCAGTAACAAGTGAGGCTGCGGGTTGGGAATTTTGATCACTACCCTTGAAGGTGACACACTACAGCAGGCGGTTAAGTGTGGTTTCAAAGTCACCGATAATGAAGCCGAGTATGAGGCTCTGATTGTTGGTTTGACTTTAGCCAAAGAACTTGGGCCAAGAGGATAGAAGTAAAATCAAACTCCCAGCTGATTGTCAACCAATTCCAGGAGTCATATCAAGCATGAGACTCACAATTGACTTCCTACCTACAGAAGGTGAAGGAACTCTAGTTGACATTTGAGGAACTCACAATATCATAGGTTCCTAGGAATGAAAATATTCAAGCGAATGCTTTGGCCACCCTCGATTCGACAATGCTAAGGGACATACCCCAATCTATACCCATAGTATATTTACAATTGCCAGCCATCTGCAAGGGAGAAACTAAAGAAGTCACCTCAATCACTCCAGACGACACATGGATGACTCATTTAGTAAAGTACATACTAAACGACTACTACTAGAAGATAAAATTGAGGCCCAGAAAGTTCAGCAATAGGCTGCCAGGTTCACTCTCCATGATGACCAACTTCTAATGAGATCTTTTTCTAGACCCTACCTCAAGTACCTCACTCCCGAGGAAGCCCGATGAAGGAGAATGTATGAATCATTCTGGTGGAAGGAGTTTGGCTTGTCGAGCCCATACGACATGGTACTACTGGCCTACCATGCGAGATGACTCAGCCAACTTCACCTGTAAGTGTGAGAAGTGTCAAAGATTCACCCCAGTCTCACACCTACTAGGGGTGTTCACGGGTCGGGTCGGGTCGGGTTTTTTAAAATTTTATGAGAGCCGATCAGGTCGGGTCACACAAAGGTCGAGTCCCGGGTCGGGTCACGCGAAGGTGAAACCCGATCAGGTGCGGGTCGAGTCGTTAGAAAAAAAAAAAAATTTTTTTAATGAATTAATTATTTTGAAATATAAATATTAGTTATTTTATATCCCAAAAATTATCATATATATAAAGTTTTAATACAACAAAAATAATAAACAAATGAAATAAAATTAAAAACTTTTAAAAAATAATAATAAAATTTTTAGAAAAATAATAAAAATACTATAGGGTCGGGTCAGGTGGAAAATTTGCATTTTTTTGGACCCGCGCGGGTCGGGTCGGGTCAGGTCGCGAGTTGACCCGACCCTATGAACACCCTTAACACCTACCACCTGAAAGGCTCAACCCTATTTTTTCCATTTGGCCATTCATAAAGTATGGAATGGACATCGTTGGAAAACTCATAACCGCCCATAGACAGCGAGTCTACATGCTTGCACTTATGGACTATTACTCCAAATGGATTGAAGCTGAAGCTTTCGCCAAGATTCGAGATAAAGAAGTACAAGCCTTCATTTGGAAGAATATCATATGTCTATTCGGGCTATCAAGAGAGATTTTGACTGACAATGGTTCCCAATTTATCACCCCACCGATTCCAAGACTTTTGAAAAAATTGGGGAATCAAATTGAGC